>PVJH01005962.1:0-106478 GCA_004026705.1 Nesogale talazaci | reverse complement strand
CCATTCTAACGGAAATTATTGAAGTTAACTGAAAGTAGGCAAATAGTAAATGACTATATAAATCACTGGGGCTTTCTTAAAATTATATACTTCCATGCATCAAAAAATCTCACCCAAAGAGAATTCACACACAGGGGAAAATGCTAGCTAAGATATATTGGACAAGGAATAAATCTCTAAAATGCATAGAAAACTTCAAATCCTCAAGAAAAAGACAAATAAGCTAAATTAAAAATGGGAAGAGGACATTATCAGACAGACAATTCGTCAAACAAGCCATTCAGGTGACCAACACAAAGATTTATTCATCTTGACTTTCATGCATTCAAAGATCTTGATTGTATCAATGTACATCGCAGGCCTAGAAAAATTAGTGAGGTAAAACTAAGGCCATAACAGTGAAGGAGGACATTTTAAAGAACTAGAGGATAATTGTGTGTTTCATCAGTGCTCTTCTGCACTCTGGAAGCATCATCCCTTCCATATGGCTCTTCTGTTTGGGACTGTCCCATTATTTTACAGGTGGGCTTTGAACCTCTACCTTGCTTATGTTCCTTCACGTCATTTTGATTACTTGTTTTGGAACATCTGGTATCAATTCCAGTTCACACCTCATGGTCACACAGGCTGGTGTGCTTCTTTCGTGTAGGTTTTGTTGCTTCCCCGCTGGATGGCCTCTTGTTCGACTTCAAGCTATTAAGACATCAGGTGCTATATCTTTTAGTAGCCAATGACATAAGCTTTCTTCATCACATTTTCTTATGTACCCATTTTGTCGTCAGTGATTGTGTTAGGAAGATGAGTATCATACATTGCCACAATATTAAAACAAACCGTTGTTGTACTGAGGTGGGATTTAAGTAGAAGCTCAAAGCCTATCTCCTTCCTTACTGTATTTATTTATTTATACACACAGATAAATACACTTATATTTATATTGTTATATTTTACATATATACATATCTATACCTATATCTATACCTAGATACCTGCCCCACTATCATGTTCACCCCTCTCAATAATTCTTCTCAGGTTCATCTCAATTGAACCAACATCATCGGGGACACTACAACCTCCTTACTGACAGTTGTAGAACCTTTGCCATTCCCCTGTCCCTGACGTATTGGCTCACTATCTCCTACCCCCCACCCCACTGGTTCTGCTGTTGTCTCTTTGAGATTGCTTGACCTCTCTATCTTATATAGGTAAACATCCAAAAAATAAAAATTAACTTACACACACACACAGTTTCAGGTCTACCTGCTGATCTCTGTGACCCCCTCCCAATCAGTTCAGATGAGGTACCAGTGCTGCCTTCAGAGTTAGGGGTCTATTTTAGCGATTCATCTGACACTTCGTGGCTTTGTTCCCATTGCTGATCTGTCGTACTCCCCTTTTGGTTTGCCCCATGTGGGGACCTCAGACCTCACATACAGCTGTGCCCAGGCTGTATCTTCAGTACTGACCTCTGCAGTGCTGGGGTCTAAGAGGAGACATCAGACCTGGAGCTGGGGCCAGACCTGCAGTCCTTTCTGTGAACTAGCTGCTCCAAGCAGGAACATCTTCCTCAGGTTTGGGTGCATCAGAATGAGGTTCTCTCTCTCTCTCCTCTCTCTCTTTCCCTCTTAGTTTGTTCCCAAGTGAATGGGACAGGTTGACCACTCTCCTCAGACTGTATCCTCAGTACTGCCCTCTGTATCACTGTTATCTAGAGAGGCTTGGCTTGCATGTGATTTTCCCCCCTCTACCCATTTGAACTTGGCGCATTGCATTCATGCTGTACTCATCCTTTTGTACTTGGCTAACTTCACTCAGCACAATTTCCTCCAACTCTTTCCATGAAACAGTATGTTTCATTTTTCATTGCTGATTTTTTGGGGTGTGCATATACCAGAGTTTTTAAATCCATTCGCCTATTGATGGAAATTTAGGATGTTTCCTTTTTTTTTTCAATTATGAACTGTGCTGCTATGAACATTGGAGTGCAGATCTCTGTTCATCATTTGTTTCTTACTTTTTCTGGGTATATGCACAGAAGGGGGATTTCTGGGTCACAGGGTAACTTGATTTCCATCTGCTTTAGCTATCATCTAATTGATTTCCACAGTGGTTGTGTGTAGCTACAGGACCACCAGCCGTGGATGAGAGTCCTCATCTTCCTCAGCCCCTGCAACATTTGTTGCTTTCTGATTTTTTTGGTTCAGGCTATTTTGAGGGGTGTTATGTGTTATCCCATAGTTGTTTAGACTTGCATTTCACAGATGGCTAATGATCAGGAGCATTTTCTTATATGTTCATTGGCCATTCAGTTTCCTTACTTGTGTTTCCATTCTGTTCATGTCTTTTGCCCACCTCCTTAGTAGACAATTCTTTTTTTTTTCTTTTTGTAGGCTTTCAGTATTGTAGATTTTAATACTAGTAATAATTTTAGTAACAATACTAAAGTATTATAGATTTTGTAGGATATGTCTTTGCTAAATATCTTTTCTCAGTATGTGGGTTCTCCTATTACTCTCTCCATGAAATATTTTGATTAACACTGATGTATTATCTTTAGTATGGTCCACTGGTCCATTTTAGCTTCCTCTATGTGTGTATCTTTCCCTATTTCTGGTTGCCTATGTATTGCCTGTGCCAAAGTTCTTAGGTTTATCCCAATTTTCTCATTGATGATTCTAATAGTCTTTGGTTTTATCCAATGTCTGTGATCCACCTTGAACTTGTTCTTGTATATGGAGTGAGGTAAAAGTCTTGCTTCATTTTACTGCAGGAGATATAAAATTCTTCCACCACCATTTGTTAAAGAAGGTGTCTACTTCCCATACTTTGAGGGCCCTGGCCAAAGATCAATTGTCTGGATGCTGCTGATTTTATTTCTGGGTTTTCTGTTCCTTTCCATTGATGTGAGTATCTGTCATTAGAATGATACTATGCTGTTTTGACAACTGTGACTATGTAATTGGTTTTAAAATTAGGTAACAGAAGTCCTCTGGCTTTATTCTTCTTGAATTTTTTACTACTTCTGGGCTTCTTCCCTTTCCATAAGAAGTTGGCAGTCAGTTTTTCCATCACTTTCCATTAGCAGTGTCGTTGCTATTTGAATCAGGATTGCACTGAACTTTTATAGTTCCTTGAGTAGAAATGATATCTTTATAGTATTCAGTTTTCTGATGTAAGCACATGAGATGCTCTTCCATTTGTGAAGGTCACTTTTGATTTCTTGTAATAATGTTCTATAGCATAGATCTATAATGTTCCCTTGTATAGATCTTTTTGTTGTTGTTGTTAGATATATCCCTAGATATTTTAGTTTATGCTTGGCTATTTTAATGCAATTGATTTCTTGATTACTGCATCATGGTGCTGATCAATCCAAGTAATACAAAATCCCCAGCATTTTCAATGCTTTCTCCAATTTATTATGCTGTTCCTTATTGTTTCAGTTATGAGTATTTGGGTTTTCTTAACATTGAGTTGTACTTGTTCTTCATCAAGGAATGTCAAGTTGTCTTTGCCTCCAGCATGTAAGGTTGTGTCATTTGAACATCTCAGGTGCTAATGAGCCTGACAAACAACTTTCCTGATTTCAAAAGAGGCAGAAAGCTCTTGCTGTGGGACAACTTATTTTGATCTATGTACAAGTTCCATATGAGCACAGTTAAGTTTTCTGGAATGGCCATTCTTTGAAATGTTCTATATACCTTTTATATTTAGATTCATTTGCTTTACAAATAAAGTTCATTTGCTTACCTCATGTGCATTTATTTAATGTTTTTCTGTTGTTATCTAATTTATTTATTTGGTATCATGAGTGATATTCTATGTTTCCTTCTGAATCCAGATTAAATTCATAACAATTTCATGTAGATGTACTGCTGCAACTATTTTCAAAGTTATTATTTTAGTTGTTTCTTACTTTTCACTGCTGATGGTGTTTATTTTTAACTTATTTTGGTTTCGGTGAAAGTTTGCAGAGAAATTAATTTTCAATTGAACAGCTTGTACACCTTCTATTTCATAACATTAGGTGCAATTTTCTCAGTGTAGTAGCATTCTTTTTTTCCCACTTCCATCTTGGGTTCCCCACTTCATTTCTAGCTCTTTCTTTCTTTGTTTCTTCTTTTTTGTTTCATCCCTTCCCTGGATTCTAAGGCCCTTTACGGAACAGAGCATGCTATTTTGGCCTCCTATAGTTAATTGTTAGGAAGTATCCTTTTTGTTTTTTGTTTTTGGGGCATCACTGCCCTCTGGTGGTGGGAGTATCAGGCCTAGCCTTTGCTCCTGTGGAGCTGCTGCTGGAATTGAACCTCCATCCCAGTGGGCCGCAATCCTGCGCACAACCACTAGCCCAAAATACACTTTCTTCAAGAGTGTTTTTGTTTTCTTTACTGGCCTGTCTCTGTTTGTTTTAAAGGAGATCTCTTCGGCAAGAGTTCCGTTCCAGTGTCTAAGCAATACTGTCTTAGTGATTTCACCAGTCATTATCAAAGCAACAAATCTACTGTTTATGCTTTTAATTTTTTCCTGAATTTTTGTTCTATTCTGTCAAGGTATCCTATAGTCTCAATCAGAGTGGTTGGTAGTGAAAGCCAGGCACTATATACTTATTTTTTGGTGTCTGGATATTAGAAGCTGTGGTTATATACTACACTCATTTGTTTTTTGAAAATTACTTTGAATATTTGATTTTCTTTATTTTTATTCACTCTGGATGGGAAGCAGTCAATAGTTGTCTCTTAGATGACTACACACTGGGTTTTTAAGTCTTCAGTCACTGTTACCTACAGTAGCATGTAAGACATTGTCTTTGTGAACAATGCCCTGCCAATTGACTTAAATCTACCCTGAGACTTCGGGTAAATGTTCTTGGATTATTCTCAGGAAAAAAATAACTTGTATATGGTATTAATTATACTGCTTTATTATTCCTGCATTCTGTTGGAGCACCCTCCTTTAGAATGAGCATAAATATGGTTACAGTTCATTGGTGAAGCAGCTGTCTTCCACATATGTTTTTTTGGCATAGATGAGTGAGTTCTCCAGTATAACATCTGGTTTTTATGGAATGCCACATTAAGTATTCCATCAATTCCTTTTTTAAAAATGTTATTGGGGGCTCATACATCTCCTATCATTACATCCACCCATTGTATCAAGCACATTTGTACATACTTATGCTGCCATCATCATTTTCAAAGCATTTCCTTTCTACTTGATTGCTTGATATCAGATTTTCCCCCTCCCTCCGCTGCCTGTCCTCCCTCATGAACCCTTGATAAGTTAAACATTAATATTTTCATATCTTGCATTGTCCTCTGTCGCTCTTCTTTTCTGTTGTTTGTCCACCTGGGGAGGGGGGATATATGTTGATCCTTTTGATCAAGTCCTCCTTTCTCCCCCTACCTTCCCCTATCTTCCTGGTATCTCTATTCTCATGGTTGGGCCTGAGGGTTCAATCTATCCTGGATGTTCTGTGTTGCAGGTTCTTATCTGTTGCAGAGTACATGTTCTGGTTTAATCCAAGTTGTAAGGTAGAATCGGGGTCATGATAGTGGGGCGGGGCATTAAAGAGCTAGAGGAAAGTTGTGTGTTTCCTTGGTGCTATACTGCACTCTTGACTGGCTCATCTCTTTCTTGTGACCCTTCTGTGAGGGGATGTCCAATTGTCTACAGATGGACTTTGGGTCTCCACCCCATGCACCTCACTCCTTCCCTTTCTCATTGGGTATGGTTTTGTTCTGGGTTTTAGATGCCTGATCCCATTGGTACCACATGATCTTAGAGGATGGTGTGTTTCTTCCATGTAGGCATTGTTGCTTTTCAACTAGATGACTGCTTGTTTATCTTCAAGCCTTTAAGAACCCAGACACTATAACTTTTCATAGCCAGACACCATCAGCTTTCTTCACCACATTTGCTTATGTACCCATTTTGTCTTTAGTGATGGTGTCAGGAATGTGAACATCACAGAATGCCGGTTCATTAAAGCAAAGTGTTCTTGTGTTAAGGGCGTACATGAGTCAAGGCCCAATGTTCATCTGTCACCTTAATTCTTAACATATAGATATAAGTACATATATATATTCCCCTCTTTCTATATAAATATATTTATATTTGTACATATCTTTATTTAGACCTCTATAAGTGTCCTTTGCCCCCAGACCTTTCCTCTATTTCCTTTTACTTTCCTCTTGTCACACCATTATGTTTGACCTTCATTCGGGTTTAGAAATTCCTCTCTACTACATTGCTCTTGATTATGTCCCTCTAGGCACCTTACACCCTTCTCTCCATTGATTTTAGTTCACTTGCATTTTCCTTGTCTCTGGGTCCCCCTTCCTTTCTCCCACCTCCCATTCTCCTGAATCCTCCTGGAACCATTGGTTCCATTATTTTTGTCTTTGGATTGTTTATATCACCTATATTATCTAGATAGACATGCAGAGATATTCTTAATAAGCATAAAATCCAGGCAGAGCCAAACAAGAAAAAAGAAGAAATCAAAACAATAACATCAAAAACTGGGGGGTGGAGGGAGAGATAACAAGAAAAAAGAAAGTCACGGACAAAAATGGAAAAGCCTATACATAGCTCAAGGACTCTTTGTTGTTCTTTATGAGTGTTTTGACAGTCAAATATGATGGGGTACCACACTCTCTCTCTAAAATCTACTTTTGGTTTTCCCCAGGGGATTTCATTGCTTGGGTCCCCTTGCTACTCTGTTGCATGCCTTTAGTGTTACATTCCAGTGTAATGAGGTCAGACTGGGCACTATTTCTGCACTGTGTCTCTCAGGTTGTCCCCCTTAGCGCTGTGGTTCAGTGAGGGATGCCATGGCTCATGGTGTGGCTGGTCCTATGGTCCACTCTGTGCATTGTGTGCTCTGAGAGTAACATTGGCTTCAGGGCTTGGTAGGTCAAGATGCATTCCCCTCCCTCTCCATCATTCTTCATTTCTCTTGTGTGCTCTAATCAGACATGCCTCTCTTCCCAAGTTGTAGCTTCAGTGCTGTACTCTGAAGTTTATGCTTCTGGGGCCAGAAGGGTGGGCATATCGTTGGGATTGGGGCAGCTCCCCAGATCTCTTTACTGGTTCCCTGATATATTGTAGTTACATCTTGGCACATTGGGTTGAAGACCGGTCTCTCTCTCCCTCTCCTGTGGTCATAAAAACAATATCCTCCCCTTGGGTGGGTTAGTGCCCTGCTGACCCCCTACCCATCTTTCTCCCCTCTTTCTTTCCCCTTCCTATTTAGTTGGCTGCATGTATATTCCTAGATTTTGTTTGGCCCCTGTCACAGTACCTGGGCCTCACCCCAGGAAGGTATGTATAGAGTAGCTTTTCCCTTATTTCTCATTTTTAAAACTTACCTCAATCGACTCATGTTGTGCTTGTCTCTTTGTGCTTGCCTTCCTTTGCTTAGCATGATTTCCTCTAGTTCTTCCCATGTGGCAATGTGCTTCAAGCATTCATCGCTGCTTTTTGGAATGCAAAAGCATTTTATGTATGTACCACAGTTTGTTTGATCCATTTGTCTATTGATGGAAATTTGGATTGTGTCCAACTCCCTGCATTTGTGAACTGTGCTGCGATGAACATTGGAGCACAGATGTCTGGCAGTGCTTTGTTTCTTGCCTCTTCCTGATATATGCCCAGTCGGAGGATTGCTGGATCATATGGTAGCTCAATTTCCATGTTTTAGATATCACCAGAATGATTTTCATAATGACCGTACATACCTATAGGTCCACCAGGAGTAGACAAGAGTTCCTATCTCCACAAAGCCCCTCCAACACCTGTTACTGATTTTTTGAATTGGGGTTTCTTTGAGTGTGTTGAAATGGGCTATCTTTGAGGGTGATATCTCATTGTGATTTAGTTTGCATTTCTCTTATGGCTAATGATTGCGAACATTTTCTTATATGCTTATTGGCCATTCAGATTTCTGCCATTGTGAAACTTCTGGCCTACCTCCTTGGAGGGTAATTAGTTTTTTTTTCTTATTATAAGCTTGCAAGTTATTTTAGATTTTAATGATAATGAGTTTGTCTGATGTGTCATTGCTAAAGATGTTTTCCCAGTCTGTGGGCTCTCATTACTTTCTTGGTGAATTCTTTCGATGTACACAGGTGTTTTATCTTCAATATATCCCACTTGTCAATTTGTGAGTCCTCTGTATTTGTATTATTCCTTATTTACCATAGCCTATGTATTTCCTGTGCCAAGGTTCTCAGGTTGGCCCCAATTCCCTAATTGATGGCCCTAATAGTTTGGAGTTTTACCTAAAGTTCTGTGATCCACCTTGGGTTTATTCTCATGCATGGAGTGAGGTAAGGATTTAGGTTCATTTTTCTCCAGGTTGTATCATTCCCCCCCCCCCCCCAGCTCTACTTAACAAAGAGGATATCTGCTTCCCACTTGATAATTTTGGAGGTCTTTTCAAAAAATCAGTTGGCTGTAAGCTGATAATTTTATTTCTGGGTTTGTCAGCTCTTTTCCATTGGTCTAAATAGTTGTCATCATTCCAGTATCACACTGCTTTGACCACTGTGGGTCTACATACAGATGCAAAAGTCAGGTAGAGCAAGCCCTCACACTCTGGCCTTCTTCTGAAGGAGGTCTCTGCTAATTCTGTGCTTCTTCCTTCTCCATATTAAGTTGGTAGGCAGTTTTTCAAGTTATTTGAAGAAGGCTGACTGTATTCATATTGGGATAGCATTAAAGTTATACAGTGCCTTGGCTAGAAGTGCATCTTTACTACATTGAGTCTTCCAATCCATGTGCATGGGATATTCTTCCACTTGTTGGAACTTTTGGTTTCTTGTAATAGAGTTCTGTCATTTTCCTAGTAAAAATCTTTTGTTTTAGTCAGGTATATCCCTACATATTTCAATTTGTGCTTGACTATTGTAAAAAGCACTACCTTTTTAATTGCCTCTTCTATGATCTTGTCTGATGTGTATAGTAGTCTGATAGACTTCTGTTAGTTATCTTTTATCCTGCCACTCTGACATATTCCTCTATAGCTTCCAACACTTCACTTGTGAAGTTTGGGGAATTTTCAATATATAAAACCATAGTGTCTGTGAATAACAATAATTTTTGCCTCTTCTTTCTCCAGACTAACACCTTTGATGTCTTTTCTTTGCCTTATGTTATTAGCTAGGATCTATAGTATGATGTTAAATAGGGGTGTAGACAAGGGGCATCCTTATCTGATCCCCCTTTTCAGTGGAATTGTTTCCATATTTTCTCCCTTGAGTACCATGTTGGTTGTTGGTTTTTCATATATAGTTTATATAGTATTGAGAGATTTTCCTTCCAAACCTATCTTCTTGAGTGTCTTAAACAGGAATGGATGTTAGATGTTTTTGAATGTTTTTCTGCGTCTATCAGTATCATCAAGTATTTCTTATAATTTTTCACATCAGTGTGGCAAATGACACTAATGATCTTTTGTTTGTTGAACCATCCCTGCATTCCTGGTATGAATACCACTTGGTCATGGTAAATTATTTGTTTTATATGTTCTTGTATTCTATTGGCCAATTAAGGAGTTTTGCATCAATGTTCATTAAGGATATTGTCTGAACTCAATTCTCATGGGATCCTTGCATGCTTTAGGTATCAGAGTTAGACAAGTTTCATAGAAAGAGTTTGAGAGTTTTCTGTCTTTTTCTATGTTTTGGAAGAGTTTGTGTAGGATTGGTGTCAGTTCTTCCCTGAATGCTTGGTAAAATTCTGTGAAGGCATCTTGCCTGGGGAATTTTTGTTGGTGATCTCTTGATAATCTTGTCTATTTCTTCGATTGCAACGCTTCTGTTCACATTCTTCATGTCCATCTGGGATCGGTAGGGAGGAATGGTTTTTCCAACTATTTTTCCATGTCTTCTAAGTTGTTTAAATCATTAGAGTACAGTTCTTCGTAGTACTGTGTAATAATCCTTTTGATTTCTGTAGGGTAGGTTGTAATGTCCCCTGACCCTTGCTATTGAAATGTGTTCCTTCCTTCCTTTGGTTAGGTTTGCCAGCGATCTATCAATTCTGTTAATCCTTTAGAGAACCAATGTCTAGCTGCATCTTATCCATAGTTTTCTTGCTTTCCCTCCCCTGTATCTCAGCACTGATTTTTATTATTTCTTTCCTTTCACAATTAGTAGAATTATCCTGTTGACTCTGCTCAAATTGGTGTAAGTTTGGTGCCAGCACATCAGCAAGTCTCTCTTTCTTTTTCATCTGGGCATATATTGCAATCACACTTCCTCTAATAAATGCCTTTGCTGTGACCTTTGCAGGTTTTGGTCCATAGTATTTTCATTTTCAGTGGTTTCTAGAAACTTAGTGATTTCATCTCTGATCTGGACCAATACCCATTCCTTTAGCAAAGAAAGTTATTCGTCCTCTAATAGTTTGCCCTTGCTTTCTTCACCATTCTTTTGTAGATTTTAGCATCATTTTGCTGATTTCAAGGTTTATGGCATAGTGATTGGAGAGAAGTAGTTATAATCTCTCTGTGATTGAATTTGCACAGATTCGACTTGTGTCCTAGCATTTGGTCTATCTTTGGGTATGTGCTATGTGGGCTTAAAAAGAATGTTGTTTTCATTTTTTTTTTGCATTTGAGTGAGAACTCTAAAAATATCTCGGGTCACATTGTACAATTATGCTGTTTAGATCTGAAACTTCCCTGTTAACTCTCTTGCTCTGCGATCTGTTTTTCAGAGTGGTGTATTAAAGTCACGTACTATGATTGTTGAGCCTATGAATTCTTTTTTCATCTTTTGAAGTGTTCGATTTCTGAATATTGCAGGTATCTCATTGAGTGTGTATATATCTATTATGCTCACTGGTTCTTGGTCCATTGTTCCCTTGACCATTATATAGTGCCCCTCCTTGTCTTTTGTTATGGCTTGTACCTTGAGATCAATTTTGTCAGAGATTTAGATTACTACCTGTGCTTTTTAAATAATTTCCACTTGTCTGGTCTATTTTTCTCTGGTGTTTATTTCTCACCCTCTTTGGTCAGTAAGCTTGAGGCGTGTCTCCTGCAGGCATCAGATTTATGGGTTAAGTTTTCTAAGCCTGTCTGCTGAGTTCAGTCCATTGAAATTCAGTGTTATTACCTCCAGTTGTGGGCTCTATTGTCATCTTGAACCTCTTGTTCTGGATATTTTTCTACCTACCTACCTTATCAGTGTGTGTGTGTGCACATGCCTGTGCGGTGTTTCATTCTTATGTTCTTTCCACCACTGAGCTAAGGCTGTCTTGGGGGCTTTCTTCCTTTTGTCATCCACTGTGTGGATTTACTTTATGTGGCAGTTTCTTATTTGCTCTTTGGGAGTGGTGATCTTCTGCCCATAGTGGGTCAGCAAGAATTGTTTGTAGGGTTTGGTTTTTTTTTACGTATTCTTTGGGTTTTTCCTTGTCTGGGAAGACTTACTTCTCCATCTATCTTAATAGATAATTTGCCTGGATATAGTATTCTTTGATTTTCATGCTTTCCTTCAATTTTGGGGATGTTACTTGGGTACCTTTATAAGTAATCATTTGGTTTTCCCTAGCTCTTCTTATGATTTTCTCCTTTTCCTCAGAGTTGGATAATTTAACTGTCATGTGTCCTGGTGACTACTTGTGTTTAAGTCTGGCTGGTGTTCTTTTGGCCTCTTGATTGGTTGCCTGATTATCATTTATTAAGCTGGGGAAGCTTTCCTCTAAGAATTCCTTTGCCATTTTTGTCATTGTCTTTTTTGTTGTGTTTTGTTCCAGTAGTCCAATTTTTTTTTAACATTGTTCCCTATGTAGCATCGTACAGGGCTATCATGTTTTCTTCAGCTTCTCAGATTGACTTATTTATTTTCTTCTGCAACTGGGATGCAGTGGAAAGGGATGGGTGGGTACAAACTCCTTGCTATAGCAAGGTGGATGTAGCAGAATTACCCTAGTCAGAAAGATTGCTGTGGCTGTTTCCGCAGCAGCTTGGAGTACGACACATGGCAGGCAGGAGTTCCCCTGGTCCCTTGTTGGGACTTAGGGTATAGTTGGAAGTTTCCCCTGCCGTTTGAAGGGGAGATTCCCCAGTCATTTGGGGTGCAGTGGAGGACAGGTGTGATTTCCCCAGATGCATGTAAAACCAATAATTGCGGGCTGGAGCTCCCCAAACAGGGCAGTTAGAATTTCCCTAGGTGGAAAGGGGTGGCCTGTAGGTCTATAGTGGCTTGTGAAAAGAGAGGGAGAAGAGAAGAAAAACAGAGACAGGAGAAGACAAAGGCAAGAGCAAAAGTAAAGGACAAACTAACCACCGCCACCATCACCACAACCACCAACAAAAAGACAAAAGCAAACCAAAAATCCCCAAGGAAACAACAGCAAAAAAATGGAGTCTGTTGAGACTGTGTGGGAAAGAGAGAAAAGAAAGAAAAAAAAATAAGGAAATGGGAAGAAGAAAAGAAAAAAATAGATAAACTGAGTCTCATGATGTTTTGCATGAAGCACTGCCACTGGGGGAGGTTAGAGCTCTCCCCACTTCGTGGGTGGAGTTTTCTTATGCTGAGTGTAGGCATGCTAGAAGCTGCTAAAAACCAGAAGTGGAATGTGGAAGAGGAGAGGGGAAAGAAGAATGCAAATATAGCAGTGCTCACTAAGACTGACTGTGTCGGAAATGAAAGAGGAAAGGGAGCAGAAAAAAATAAAGAGTTAAAAGAAAGCTAATCCATGATTACCTGAACGTGGGTGCTGGCAGAATTTCCTTCGTTGGCAAGAACACCATGGATATCAAGTGGAGGTTTCCTTAGCAGTGAGGAGCTCTTTAGAGGGTGGTTGCAACTGCCTTGTATGGTGTGAAGCATTCCCATCCAGGGCAGGCTGGAGCGACCCCTCTGTTTGGGCAGAGTTGTCCTACACTTGTGCCAATCCCATTGGGTTTACAGCGTTGCCCCGGCTTGTCCAGAGACAGCTGAAGCCCAAGTAGCTCAGATAAGTTTTCTATTATTTATATATGTATTTACCTATTTTTTATGGCCAACTTGAATTACATTAAATTGTCCCCTGGCTAAGGACTCTCTGTGCTCAGTGCAATTACTCTGAGACTGATGCGTGCTCCAGAGGCTCTCTGCTTTGTTGGAAGGCACTTGCTTTGTAGCTAATTTAGGGCATTCCTTAGCTCTGGCTTCCTTATTATGATAATGTATGCTAAAGAACCTGCTCTGCGGAGGTGTCTTGGAGTTAAACAATGAGCCTTTGATTTGTACTTCTTACCAAGAAAATATTTTTTCTTCATTATTTTGGGCTTGTGGGATTCCCTGATTTGGGGCTGTCATGCTGACTCCCAGGGGAGGAGCTCTAACGTATCAGAGAGGTTGTTTTCTTCTCAGCCAACTGGAACGGAATTCCAGTTATCCAGTTATTTAATTCACCATTATGGCTACCCACTTGTGCTCTGTCACACTGCGATCCGACTCAGGTAAATTCCCTGACATCTTTTCAATTGTGCAACTCTATGGATACCTGCTCTCATCCTGACCCCTAAGCTATGAGCACAAGGTAGCTAAAAGTGCTGTGAGCACTGGGGTGGGGTCTTGTGACTAGGTTTCAGAAGCTTTCTTCGAGTCTGGGATTATGATCCCTTTTAGACAATAGCCTGGGGTAATAACTGTTCACTATGGGACTAGGGCCCTGGAAGGGGCTTGGATCTGGAGTCCATGAACCCAGCACAGTGAACCTAGAGCATTTCAGTGCATTCTCAGTTCGCTTTGTGAGTGAGAATCCAAAACAGCAGGGCTCTGTGCCAGACCCGAGTATAGTGATTGTAATTTTAGGACTCAGCGTCCCAGTCTCCTCCTTCGTATCTCTTAATTTCCTGGCCTGGCAACAGGAACTCTGGGTGGGTAAATCTCCCTGGACACCATATTCTCTCCTTCCCTCCATCTTTTTTTTTTTTTTTTGGTCTTCAGTACAGCTTGATTTTCTTTCTTCTTGAGCATATGTTACCTTCTGAGATGAGTAAATTACAGCCATTTAATTTCAGTACAGTAACTGTGTACATTCTTTTCCAACATTTGGCCCATGAAATCCTTCAATATGACAGTCCCCAATTTAAGGTTTTTCCTTCTATTCTTTAACTTTGAGAAATGACAGTGGTGTTCTCTTTTGTCTTCTGTTTCTTTTTAAGTACAATTTCTCAGTCTTTGAAATTGGCAGGTCAAAAACAAGGCAGAGAGAGGCCTTGTATATGAAAGAGGCACAAAAAGATATGGTAAATGTTGTGAAAGATTAAGATTGACATCCTTTTAGTGGAAATTAATATTATCAAATATTTAATTTCCTCTCTTTGGAACCCAATACATTTTCTATGAAAATAGGACCATGTGACTATTTCTCATCTATTTTATGGTGAGGAGGGAAACATGTTCATCATGAAACATCTCTTGCTCTAAAGTTTGGCTGTTCTTTCTTCGGATTTTTGCTCACTGCTCCGAACATCACATAGAAGAACGTGTGTCCACTCAGTAGATCTCTTGTTTTTCCACTCTTTCATTCCTTGGCTTTCATAGGTTACTGAATCTTGACCAGGTTTCCATGACACTTCACAACAACAAAACAGCAGCAAGGATACACAAAGTACAAATGAGGCCAAGCAGAATAGAAAGGAAATTGGTGCGGGACAGGTAAGTGGCTTTAAAAAATTAATTGTCATAAACACACACAATTGTTTTGACAAATAATTCAATATTAACTACCTTCATGTTATGTAATCTTCACCACTATCCATTTTATTCTCCTTCCCTCCCCCATCATCTTTTACAGAAACTCAGTGTCCTTTATCTTTGTTGAACATTTGTGAAGAGATCTTAAGATAATGAAGGCATAACTGACATTGGATCTGATGGGGGAGTGTTCCATGTGGAGAGAAGGTTAACTGCAGCAGAAGCGTGCTTATGGTTTGAAGATCAGTACAGAAACCATTGGGTTTGGAGCAGAGTGAAGGACAGATTCATAAGTTGTTCAATCAGAAAAGTTATTGGTGCCAGACATGTAAAATATAGGCTTTGGGAAAGTCTTCAGGTTGTCACTGAGATGGGAACCTTTTGTTTGTTTCTGTTTCAAAAGATAGGATCATTACAAGCCAGAAACACTTCATGACAGCGGACTTTGGCTACAACCAAAGGTGGGGGTCCAGATTGCACATCATTTGGCTACATATTTTCTTCCTGCCTTCCAGATCTGATTCTGCCAGAGTCTTGCAACAAATTTTCCCTGGCAAGGAGCAGTCTCCATTTCTATGTTCTGATATGTTTCCTATGTCATAAAACTTTGGGCTCTCATAAACTTCCTCATTGTGGTACTTTGTATCTGAGGTCAGACTTGGTATGTGTGCAGAGATCCTGCAGATTCTTGGCCATTGGTTGGATGAGGAGTGGGAGGTCACTGTTTCCTTCAGACACCTCAGTGTTTATTAATACTTACGATTTACTTCACTTGATCTGAAGTGTATGGAATGCCAGAGTTCAAAAACTGCCAGTCTAACAGTAAACAATTAAAATTAATTTAAAGAGTTTTATTATTCTGCTTTTGTATAGTGGTTCCAGGAGAGGATTAATAGCCTTTGGGTAACCTTTGAGGGGTTTCCTAGAAGCTTCCTGTGAGGAAAAGATGGGAGGCTGACCATGGAAACTGGAAACCCTTCAGTGGTGCATGAAGGGTATCTGGCAATCATAGGTATACTTCCCACGGGGGCGGAATGGACTATTTCCAAGGGTGAGTCCAAAACAGAGATCATCAGGCTGAGTCAGGGTGAGGAATCTTGAAGTCACCAGTACCAATTGCTGTCAAGCTGACTCTGATTCATGATCACTCTACACATGCATAGCAGAAAGATGTTCATAGGGTTTTCAGGGGTGATTTTTTTCTCTGTGAAATAGATTTCCAGGTTTTTATTTTGAGATGCTTCTAGGTGGGTTTTGGCCTCTAACCTTGCAATTAGCAAGCAAGCTTGCTGATTTGTCTGTGTGGAATTATGAATGATAGAAACAAAGACAGCATGTATAGAGAGCACCTTGTCTTGCACTGAGCAGTATAATAAGCTCTTTCCTGTTTTACCTTATCTAATATTCTCATCATCTCCATCATTCCGACACTATTCTCTCTGTTTTACAGATGGGGAAAGTGGGTTTAAATGATTGGCCCACGGCTACACATCTATGAAGTAGCATTATTGGGATTCAGCTGCAGACAATTTTGCTCCATTGTCCAGGCTCTTAATTACTCACCTCTTCTCTTCTTTGGGCTAGTGATAAATGTAGTAGTCTATATCCTGAGTTTAGGTCAGAGCTATGCTTTCTTATGACCAGAGGCAAGGTGCTGAAATGTTAAATGTTAGCTGTTATTATCTCCAAAGGAAGTGAATATGAATGGTAATTCACTGCAAGCACCGTGTTCGACTATTCTTTTAGTCTTCATTCATTCATTTATATCTTTATTTATTTATATGTTAAGTTACTTACTCATGAACATGTGGTCTATTCCAGGCCTACACTAACAGCATTTTATAAATCATTTTATTAATCCTCACACTTCTATGAGATAACAATTATAGCTCATTGTGGCAGTCATCTAATCTGTGTCAATTTGAAGATTAGGGGTGTAGGGGTGGAGTTTAGCTTGTCAATCTGGAGATAGCCAATGAGATCTCTGTGTGGGCCTGACATTCTCCTGAGAATTCTGGGAATGGAAATGTGGTCATTTCTTCCTGGAGGTGGAGACACTGTCTCAGTTCACTTCCTTTGAGACTTTCTGCTGACAACACTCTCTTGGAGACTGTCTACTGACAAGGCTCACTCCCAGGGAGGCGTTGCAGCTGACAAGACTCATGGTAGCATGCTGATAGACCCTGAGCCCTGGAAACTGGAGGAGCCATGGGGAGGCCCCTGCCAGTGCTGAGATGCTTCTACCACAACTGGGTACACAAGACTCTGCACCCACTGGCCCATGATGGTCCTGGTGTCATTGCATGTGCTTCATGATTCTGAAGAGGACTTTATAGATTGGTATCAGACATATGGGCTAATGTCGGACTTATGGCCTTGTATTGCACTGGGCTGGGATGGTTTCTCAATGTCCATTCCTCTTGTATATAAACCTCTCATATATATATATATATATATATATATATATGAGCTTATGAACTTGTTTCTCTAACAAATGCATCTATTTTACAGCTGAGTCTAACAAACTCACCTATTTTTCAGCGGAGAAAAAATGTAGAGTTGTATTTCTAGCTTTCCAAAGCCAATTTACCTTTAAGGATAATATGGTATTTAAATACAAGAGTTCCTTCTGTCTATTCATTTTTCTGTTTTGATTCTAGGAGGCTGTGCTGCCGAGGGTGGAAACTGGAAGAGAGCTTTAAGAGGTAAGGGCTCCATTCAACTGACAAGATTAGAAAGCACTCAGGAAGTCTGCCTTGAATGGACGAGGTGCATATAATGGACGACAAGCTTCTGAGCCTTTGTCCGACACCACGGAGAGGTGACTGCCAAAGTCAGGGGAAGATGAGTTCCCCAAACCATCCGTGTCTTGGCTAAATCAATGTCTGTCAGCACCCAGCAAGAGGCAGAGAACGGCTGCAAGGATGTCAGAGTTCTCAAGGTTCTCTGTAGTCGGTAGGCAAACTTCTGTTGGCAGACACATGTTTTACAAGTGCGTGCTCAAGGGTTGGGGCAGGCAAAACTTATGGCTCTCTTTCTGCTTCTAAAGGAGCCCCTATGGATAGTAGGCTATGAGTGGGGTTGCCAAGAACATGCAGTTCACTTTGATAGAACCACCAGCCACTTTGATAGAGACAGATGAGGACTTTTATTCCCATAAAGATTTACAATCTTGGAAACCCATGGGGAGAGCTCTCATCTTTCCTGTAGGCTTACTGTGAGTCTGAGTCAAGTGGATGCAGTGAGCTCTTGATTTTCTGCTTCTTAGATGGTGCAGATAGTTTGCCCTCAGCTACTAACCCAAAGGCTTGCTGTTTGAATGCATGCAGCAATGTCATGGAAGAAAGACCTGAGCATTTGCTTCCATACAGATGAAGCAGGAAAACCCTGTGGAGCAGCTCTGCTTTGTCACATAGACAGTCATCGTAAGTCAGAATGGACTCAATGACCATGGGATTTCTTCTTCTTCTTCTTCTTTTTCTAACTTTCTCAGTAGCATTTCAAGGAAGAGGAATAGATAAAATACCTCGGACAATTGCTTCTCTTGCCATCAAGTGTCCAGGCGGGGGAGGGTACCGTGTGAAGACAAGGAGGTACGTGTGTGCAGAAAAGACAGTTTTCAGTCCCAGGGATTCCTTGTCACGGTGTAGGTGCTTTATCACAACACAGGAAAATAGATCACATGGCTTCTCACTGTTTGAGGAGACAGGTCTTTTTTTTTTTTTTTTTTAACCCCAGAGCCTCACACAGGAAAGCTAACCTTCTGTGTTCTCATCCTCTCTCAATCCTCTCTTGGTCCCTCTTGTCCTCAACACCCCATTTTCCAACTATTCTCTGCATATTGTTGGATATGACTGAGCGAATTCTGAAATGGGGTCCTCAACACCCCATTTCCCAACTATTCTCTGCATGTTGTTGGATACGACTGAGTGAATTCTCATATGAGAGAGAACAAAGATCTCATCAAGTTTTGTTGGCTACAGTCTTTATTGAATCAGATTATCAGCTCTTTCTCTACAAGAGCTGCTGAGTGGGCTTGAACTGCTACCTTTTCCCTTAGCAGTTGAATTGCTTAGCAGCTGTGCCACTGGGACTCCGCAGCCCGAAGGAGACACGAAGGAAGGAGGGTGAGGAGCTGCAAGAACTCAATCATCACCTACCCACCAGCCCAAGAGAGGGGCTCCATATTTTTCTATTTTATGAGCTTTTGGTAAGAAAGTTTCCCTGCCCTTCCACATCCACCCCTAAAACAGGTTTTTAATATCTAGTGCTTCTTTCTTGGTACCAATAAGTTGTGGTATGTGTGTATATGGTGAGTGATCATGTACTAGTTCCTACCAGGAAATAGTAGAATTTATTGTCAGTTATTTAACTGGGCACCTGTTGCCAGGGAGTTGGCTGAGGTTGAAAGACACAGTTGTGTTCTTCCTGCATGAGAAGCCTTGCTAGAAAGGGTGTATCTATGCCTCACAGCCCTTATTCTCTCTGGAAAGTACTGCATATCCCTGCTTTCCCTCTGGAAATCAGATTCCAAATGGTGCTTCTTTCAGGGAAAGAACAGAACACCGATGATGAAAGTGAGACAGTGGATTTCAAGGTACTTTGTCAATTGTAAAAGACTGAAATAACAGTTGTTGCCATTACTGTATTCCCACAAATACACAGTGATTGTTACTGGCCAGAGCAGATTGACTATAGTTCTCAAAGCCACACATATTCCCTTAGCTCTTGGACTATTGGAGATGAGTGACAAGCTTTCTGTTTATTTGTTGTTCACCTTAAAGTCTCAGTTAATTAGTCAACCCACTCATAACTTTATTGAAAGAGAATGACTTCATGACCCCCCAACCCTTGCCACCCTTGTCCTCATATAAGAAAATGATAAATGCAAGAAAGTGATATATCAAATGTATTTTTATCATTTTTATTCCCATAAGTCTTCATTTTATAGGGTAGACTTTAGGGTCTGTCCTATGTTGGTGCAAAATGGTTAACTTCTAAGCTGCCAAGGAAAAGACTACCAGTTTGATCCCATCTAGTAATGCCAGTAGAAATCTGATAATCTGCCTCTGTAAAGATTATAGTCAAGAAAATCCTATAAATGTAAGAAAATGCTCCAACAATAATTCAGTCATGAGCATTTATGAAGTTGTGTGAGGAGGTTTAAAAAGTCTGTAGAAAAATTCCATTTTCTCTTAGCTCTGTTTTTCCACCCTCTTTTTGAAGACTTCTCTATTGTATCATCACCTAGGCCTGTTCGATCTTGGTCTGGGGAAGAGAAAAGTGGAGGGAGAAGGACCAGCCTCTGACTCTATCCTCCGACTGATCACAAACATGCAGTAAGATTTTCCCATGCAAGGTGAGGACCAAGGGGCTTCTGGGAGCTACAGAACTCCCTGAAAACCCATAGGCAGCTCTCTCCTCCTGGTTGAGCAATGTCAGAACACAGTACAGGGTGAATTATTCATTAGACAAGGTAAGCATCGTGTTTACCTTACTTACCAGATCTTCTGAAATGGGCAATTAAAAAATCTTTTTTAAAAAAATAGAAAATATTTGCACATTTTTTTTCACCACAGCAGGGTCTGCTTCTAGGCATGGCTGGCATCTGTCTCTCTACAGGTCCTACCTCATCTTCCTATAGAGTCAAAGTCTCTTTTAAAGTTCACAGTCCCTGGACGGAAGAGAAGGAACATTGGTGTGGCTTCCAGGTAAGGTTGGATTGAAAAGCGGAAGGCTGGCAGTTCAAACTCATCTGCAACTCTGTGGGAGAAAGATGAGGCTGCCTGCTCCCAGATACTTACAACCTCTGAAAGCCCATATCAGATCACTGTGAGTCAGTGCTGACTGGAGGGTGGTGAGTTTAGTTCTTCTTTGGAGAGGGACAGTTTTTATAGCATGCAAGGTAAGCACAAGCTTACTTTTACTAATGTCATAAATGGTAACGAAAAATTCCTTGTTTTTCCACCACTTCAAATATTAGACTAGCAAGATTAGCATTTAGAAGAGACTTGACTGAAAATTACTATCTCCAGTGGTGCCACGTATAGCCTTGAGTGAGGAAAATGAGAAAAGTTTTTATAGCTTTAAACACCTTTTTCCTTCTTCAATTGTCATGTACATCAGTCAGTCTCTCATTTCCTTTTCCTCACAGACATCTTTGTCCTTTGGGTGTATGTCATTGATAAATAAATTAATTGGTCATATGATGATGTAGTTCCTGCTGATCTTGGGTATGGTCCCAACACCAAAGTCCCTGCCTTTGTTTTTGTCCCAACACCAGGACAATAGAAGTGAATGAAAGAGATGTTGCCCACCCTTTGGGAAATCACACTTCCACAGGCCAAAACCAAAGCTTCAACGCTTTGAGAGTTCTTAGTACAAGATTTCTTTTTATTTTATTTTACTCATTTTTTCAAAATCATTGTATTGAGAGTTAATACAGATATATCATTCCATCATTCAATCACACGATCATTTTTCAAACATGCATTTCCTTCCTGAACTCCTTGACTTCAGCTCCCTTTTTCCACTCCCCCCACCCCCAGGGTTCCTTTTTCAAACAGCTTTTGGAAAGCACGTTTGCCTGCTTTATTTGATAAGATAGAGGGGACTTAGTTTCACTCCTCCTTCTGCCTTTCTCTCCCCACTTGAGAGAAGAATCAGGATAGTTTTTCCGAAGAAATTTCCATCTTGCAATTATCCAGGTGCACAGGTGATGTTAATGATTGTGTTCCACGGTTCACCTAATGGTAGTGGCTGAAAATAATCCACTGTTATTATGGAAAACAAGCCTGGTGATCTGCCTTTGTGAAGATCATAGCCAAGAAAACCCTGCGGAGCAGTTACATGGCCAGGCCATCACGAGGTGCAATTGACTGCACATCAATGAACAGCAGCAGCCTGATAAACCATGCTGTGTCTCATACAGAAATCTCTGAGTACCTGAACTTGAGAAAAGAGAGATATAGATCGGAATCCTGATCCTTAATAATGGGGCAATTGTTGTGGATTCACTTGCATAATAAGCCAGAGGGAGATAACAATGATCTGTCCTTTCACACTTCCTCCATTTTTGGTTAGATAATTCCTGCTCCGTGTCAAGGTGTTGGTAGAAGGCAGTCTCTCACAAGGCCCTACATTTCTTTTTGAGTTTGTTGCACCTGAAGCTATTATCTTGTCTGTCATACTGTACTGTGAAGACACAGGACACTCTTTATGTTTAGTAACTACTTATAATAGAGCATTAATAGAATCTGTAGGACGCTTGAGCGAGTCTCTCTTTTGGAATGGAAGATGATGATGATAATAAACCTCTTGGCATCCACAGTCCCTGTCTTTGCTTTTTTTGGAAGATGAATAAGATCCGTGGACTTGATTTTCCCTTTGGAGCATTTCTCAGTCAATGAATGATTCTATGAAATGGTTGCTTCTTCCAAATCTTTAACAGTGATTCAAAGCCCATGTGTTTCCAGGAAATTGAGATCTCTCTTTGGAAAGATGCTTTTCTGTCATAAGCTTGAAGGTGAGGATGATTTCTGCTTATTCTTCTACTAGCTAGACAATCAAATTAGCATCCTATCCCAGGAGCATTTGTTAAGACAAAGTTGTATTCCAATTTAGAAAGGAAAAATGAGTGCCAGGAGAGAGTCTGAGTAAATTCCTTTCTCGGTCTCCAAGGTTTCCCTGGGTGAGATTTTTCCCAGTCTTCAATCCTCCCTAAGCGGCAGGCAGGGGAAAAGGCTCAGTGGAGTGAATCTGACACTTGCAATGATCCATGAAAACCACGCCTCCGCAG
Organism: Nesogale talazaci; assembly: GCA_004026705.1. Taxonomy (NCBI): domain Eukaryota; kingdom Metazoa; phylum Chordata; class Mammalia; order Afrosoricida; family Tenrecidae; genus Nesogale; species Nesogale talazaci. The sequence goes on along the minus strand of PVJH01005962.1, from coordinate 83,978 downwards.
GGAGACTTCCTCTGCTTGGAAGCAGGAAGATGTATCACTCTTGTACTGCAAAACTCTTTTTCAACTTTGCTCTGAGCTGCAGGTGAAAACTTGCTTACTTTAAGCCGTAGTCAGAATATGAATTCTGGCAAAGAGCCTTTGGTCCCAAAGGAAGTTCAAGGCTTCAAAGGAACAGATGAACATTTACATAATCTTCCATGTGGAAGACTGAGCCAGTATTAATTTTTCATTTATTTGCCCCCAGAGTAAATAACTCCCAGTAACTGTTGGTCAGGCTTAGCTTCAGTGAACTCACGAAGGAGTCAGGGGTGGGGTGGGGGTGGGCGGGGAAATAGAAGCTTCTGAAGGTGAAGGAGAAGCATCAACAACAGGCAAATGAACTTCCCCCCACCTAAATGTAAGTGAATGGTAGAACTGTAGAACACAGAAGTGTAGATTTTATTGAATGATACCAGTGTATTTGTCAAGTTGCCTTGGTTGCATAGATATAACACTATTCCACAGTCCATTTAAGTTAAAAAGAGTAACAATAAATCCTCAATTATTTGAAAATGTATTGTCAATGATCTTTCTTATCGCTAATTAGGATAATCATTTGTTTTTTAAAAATAAGATCATTAAACTTAATCATATTCAAATTCCCATCCTATTGCAGAGTTTTGGCAAGTGTGTCAGTAAATTACTTTTATCTCACTGGCAATAAGGCCATGAAATACTAATTGCATACTTAAAAAGCAATTGCATAATGCTTTATAATGGAGGGTGTATTTTTATGTGTTCATTATGTGTAACTCAGCACCACTATAAGGGAAACATTACTTATCAGGACACCTATCTTACAATCTCAGAAAAACAATGACTTAGCCAAGGTAACTACATTTCAGGATGTTTGGGCTGGTTCTGGACCAGACAGTCTCTTCACAGAGCTTCAGGCCCTTGCACCAGCCTCATAAAAAGGAGATGAACAACCTCCTGAACTTTGTAACCCCTGCCTGTGGCATTTCACAGACCTCTCTAGGAAGGGCCCAGTCCCACTCCCTAACACTTTGGGAAGCAAGTTTGCAAAACAAGATGATTTGCTAAAAAGTCATTTCCAAACCCCAAAATCCAGAAACCTCCCTTCCTTTTATCAGCTCAACATGCCTTTAGTTCATACCCTCTGTGTGTCCCACCACTCCAGTCCAGGGTGCGGCTTCCATCATCTACTTGCTAAATTGTGGAACTGTCCAGAAGCTCAGATGCTCTCGTCCCGTTCCCTGTTCTCCCTGCCCTTCCTGGGAGTCCTTTTCCCTAAATAAAAACCATACTTTACTTCACATCTTTGTCTGAACTCTGTCCTTGTCTTGCAAGCTCCAATTCAACCTCTCACAGAATAGCTAGAATGTTCTCCCTTTCCTTCGGATGCCAGGTGTAATGCACTTCTCTTCACATTGATTATTCTAGAGTTTAAGATAAAGGAGTGTGACTGTATTTAAATGAAAAGGCTTTCATAATTCTGAACTTCAGAATTGGAAGAAGCCGAAGGGCTCACCTAATCAAAAATCCCTTAGAGAGATGAAGATGACAAGAATGAGCACAGATCATCAGCAGGAGAGCCTGTTCTGAAAGCTTGCTGACATCTGATGTATGGATTTTCTTATTTCTCTATTTCTCTCGGTTCCAATTCACAGCATCTGGCTTTGGTTATGGTAACAAATGGTGCATATCTTTGTATGTGGAGTCCCTGGGGGGTACAAATAGTTAACATCTTGACTGCTGCCGGTAAAAGCTTGGCAGTATAAGGTCATCCAGAGGTACTTTGGAAGAATGGCCTGGTGCTCTACCTTTGGGAAATTGTCCACTGAAAATTACCTACCCTATGGAGTCCAGTTCTTCTCTGAAACTTGCGGGTCTCTTCAACTTGGAGCTGACTCGTCAGTAACTGGTACTGGAAGCAGTTACACATTATCTATTTTTATTACTTTTGTTTTATTTCTCAATTAATTTTCTTCCAGAAAGCAAAACAATTTTTTTTTCATTAAGGCTTGATAAATGGACTCTTTACATACTTAGATAGAATGGCATGAACTTAAGTATTATATTGGAGAAGTCATAATTTTTGTATTTTGCTTGAAAAATAAAATGGAGTATCTGGATTCTGAATAACCATGTATATTTTGTCCTCTCTTTTCCTTCTGCCTACATTCCTTCTCCATTAGCATTTTCAAAGTCTTTTCTTTTGCAGTTTCTAGTATTTTCATATAAGTTGTGTAAGATGCCAAACGTGGGACAATAGAGGCTGCTGTAAAGATATCAAGAAAAAGAAACGGGTAAATGCGTGAGATTGCTTTAATTATGTGCCATCAGTTCAGGTCTGAGATTCAGAGGGCCTGTATGTACAACAGAATGAAACACAGACTCATGCCAACCTTGCTATATTCAAGCTCATTGTTGCAGCCACTGTATCAATCCACCTCCCTGATGGTATTCCCACTTTTGCTGATCCTCTACTTCACCAAACATGATGACTTCTCTAAGGTGTAGTCACTCCTGAGAAAATGTTCACAGTCTCACAGATATCCAGTCAATTCCAATTCACAGGGACCTTATTTCAAATTAGGTGAGGTTAAATCTCCTCATTCATGCTTCTAAGCAACATTCTGGCTGCACTTCTTCACAGACAGATTTGCTTGTTCTGCTAGTAGTCCATAGAGTAGTCAATGTTCTTTTCCAACACCATGGTTCAAAAGGATAATTCTACTTTCATCTCATTTTCATTGTCCATCATTTGCATGCATATGAAATGATTGATAATACCATGGTTTAGGCAATCTTTGCAGTAATGTGATAATTATGAACACGTTAAAGAAGTTTTCTTTGTTTCTTTTCTTTTTTGAAGCAGCAGACTTTTAACATGTCTGACTTTTGACTGAAACTTCTCTTGATGTTGATTTTGGATCAAAGTAACATGAAATTTGTCACAATTTGAATCCCTTTTTTATTTGTCATGACTTGGTCTATTGTTCCATTTATGCAGAATTATGTGTTCTTTATGATGAGATATAAAACTCATTAAAGGATGTCATCTTTGAGCTTCATCAGTAAGTGCCTCAGGATCTCTTCAATTTTAGCAAGCAAGGCAGTGTCATCTGCATACCACAGGCTACTGAAGAGTTTTCCTTTAATTTTGATGCTGAGTTGTTTGTACACTCCAGTTTCTCAGATCATTTGCTCAGCATCCTGGTGGAATAAGTGTGGTGGAAAGCTACAATTCTCTGCACACCAGTCCTGGTTTAAACACACAGTACGCCCATGTTCTTTCCCAATGGCTACCTTTTGGTCTATGCACAGGTTAGAAAGAAGCACAATCAAGTGTTCTGGAGTCTCCATTCTTCACAATATCATCTATAATTTGTAAGAATTACAAATTTGTAACAAACCCACCTGATACCTTTGCATGGTCAATGAAACACAGAAACATCTTCCTGGTATGTTCTGCTTTCAACCAAGTTGTGTCTGACATCAGCAGTGATATTTATCATTCTGTGTTATCTTCAAAATCCTGCTTAAATTTCAGGTAGTTACCCATGGTGGAGCTGTGCAACCATTTTTCTTTCATTTTTAGCATACTTTTACTTCCATGTGATATTAATAATATTGTTCAGTAATTTTTACATTCTGCTTGCTCACTTTTCTTTGTGTGAATGGGCATATGTACGTATGACTTTCTTCTAATTAGTTTGTCATGTAACTATTTACAAATTTCTTGGCATAGGTAAATGAAGACTTTCAGTATTCACCCCTTTGTTGAGACATTCCAATGGGATTTTGTTTATTTCTGGATGTGTATTTTTCACCAATGTTTTAAGTGCATATCTGAATTCTTTCTGTGATATTATTGTTCTTAGTCTTATTCCATCTTCTGAAATGACTAATCATCAATGAGTTCTTTTTGGTACATTGATTCTGTCTATTCCTTTCATTTTCTTTTTATGGTCCCTACATTGTTCAATATCAATTTGAAGCTTATTTTTTTTCCTTCACTTCCTTCATCTTGAGAAATATTGTCCAATTTCTTCCGTTTGGCATTTAGCTACAGAAAAACTTGAAAAAATATTATGTTGTAAATAATAAGAAGCTTCATAAGTTTTGGGTCATCTAGAACTCACTCAAATGATGGATTTTGAACTTCTGTCCTCAGCCATATGAGTCAATAAGTTGGGCAAGGTGGGGAAAATGATTTATTTGAATAGATATATTTCAACATCAGTTTTAACTTTTAAGTACTGCTGCCATCAGAAAAACACTGTACAAATTAGGAAGCAGGGCTATGTACGGTTACAAGTAACGTAAGAGGAGGCAATGGTTTTTGTTAAAGGTCATAGACGTGGGAGGGCTGTTTAGTCATAGAAAAGCTTTAACATTTACACCAACTTAAAAAAAAAGTAATCAATTTTACGTAAGATCAGCATGCAATATGTTCCTGAATCTTTTTTCTTCTCCAGTCTTTTCTCTGATGAAAAATTTTGTTTTGAGTAGTTTCTGATGCTAGACTTTTGTGGTACTGCTCCAAAAAGGGGAGTTAAAAATGTCCTGAAAACAATGTCCTAAAAACTAGACAAAGTAGGAAATAGAAAAGATTGGCAGGAGGAAGAGAGAGTGAGAGCAATAGAGAGTCATATGGAGAGGTAGCAGGGACAATGGCAGAAACATAAATTTAAGTTGAACTTGAGGCAAATTCAGAATAAAAAATAATTAAAACAATAAGACTAGATACATATCCCTTGAAACTGTCAGAGTCAAACAATAGGTCAGTTTAACACATTTCAAAAAAACGTTTGCCCTAAGCATTATGCTGTCTTAAGAACTACCTATATGGGGTCAAATCAACACCAGCATGTAGAAAGATTAGATAGGAAACTTTAGGCGGCCGTGACTTTATGTCGATGTGGAAGAAAACACTCAGAGCATTCAAAGGATTGCACATACTGAAGAATGCACTTGGTCTCACAGAATAGTACCTGTAGGAACTGTTGACTTGGTGTATGGTTTACTATGCATCTGATCAACTGAAAAATAAATAACATTAAAAGGAAATCAATAAGGCCAGAAATTTTAGGCAAGAGCAGAATACGAAGGATATGCTTGTATATTATAGTGCCTTTGCTGCATCAAAGTATGTAATACTTCTATTGTGATGGCAGCCAGTGCTATCAACATGGGGTCTTGGTAATAACTCAAGCAACTGGAACTCACACACACTTCTTGGAATGGTGTGTGTGTATGTGTGTGTGTGAAATCATTGTGAAAAGCTCATGAATATGCATACTAAAAATTTAAATATTCAAACCCAGTGATGTTTATGTCCATGCCATTTTTTTCTGGGAACATACACATGAATGGTTACTTCTGTGCTAATGAAAAGCTGGAAACAATCCAAATGTGCAACAACAGGGAAAAAACATAAACTTGTGTTGTCTTCTCTTAATTGAATGTACACAGAAGTAAAAATAAATTAAAACTATGCATCAACATGGCTAAAACTCAAAGACACACTGTGAAATCAACAAACAAATTGCAGAATGTGCACGATGCCATTTTTATAAAGCTTGAAAACAGAAACAATGTAATGGCGAGGCAAACTTATGGAGTGGTGATATAAAAACATGTAAGCTACAGAAATATAGTAACTTTTCTAGGATGGGAGAGATAGCAATAGGTTTAGCGAGGAGTACCCAGAAAACTTTAACTCTAGCCTTAAAAAAATTATGCAAGTGTGTTCATTTGATGTATGGTTTTCTATATTGTTTGGTATGGTTGAAAGTTTTACAAGATAAAATTTATAAAAGTATCAGATAATATAGTGTGTTTATTAAAAATAAGCAGTCTCTTTCTTTCTTTCTTTCCTTCAAGCCTCTATTTAGATTCCCCAGGAGCAAATGCCTTAAAATTCTCTTGGTATTCATAGATACACTTTAAAACAATTAGTTTTGATGCTATTTTTCTTTATTAATTTAAATCATTATTTGTGGTATACTAAATTGTCATTAAAGTTTAGCCTTTCTTATCCATAGATGTTCTCCCCATCCTTCTAAATTAGATTTCTTATAGTTTGAGATGAACATTTTGTTCACTTTTTATGACCATATAAAATTGTTTATTACTAAGCTAAAGAAAGCATTCTTTCCTAATACAATTCTTTATTTTTCTGGTAATTAAACATTCAACTTTTATTCAATAACTTCATTCATCAATTCTTCTTTCATCTTCCTTAGTCATCCAACTTTTGCAAGCATATGAGGTCATTGGTAATACCATGACTTGGGGCAGGTCACCTTAGGCCCACAAGTGACATCTTTACTTTCTAGCACTATAATGAAATCTGTGGCAGCAAATTTGTCCACTGCAATACGTAGTTCAATTTCTTGTGTATTACTTCCATGGGCATTGATTATGGATTTAATAAAAATTAAATCCTTAGAAGCCTAAATATTTCCCTGTTTATCATGATATTTTTTATTGATTCAAGTTTGAGGATTTTTATTTCCTTTATATTGAGGTAAAGGATATACTGAAAGTTATAGTCTTTGATTTTCATCAGAACGTGTTTCTAGACCTCTTTACTTCCAACAAGCAAAGCTGTATTATTTTTATAACATGGATTATTAATATGTCTTCTTACAATTCTGATATTACATTTTTATTCATGCAGTACAGTTTTTCATATTGCCCAGTATAAAGTTTGAATAAGTGAGTATTAAAAGATGCAGACATGATATACACAATTCCTAATATTAAAGTACAGAGTATCCTTTGTTCTGTTCTATGTAGCAGTTCTGTATGAGCACAATGAAGTGTTCTGGTATTCTCATTTTTCACAATGATGCTTACAATTTGTTATGATCTTCACAGTTAAATGTATTTGCATAGTCAGTAAAGCACAGGTAAATATATTTCTGGTAGTCTCTGCTTTCATCCATAATCCATATCATGAATGAGAATGTGTTTGTTATGTCCAGTTCATTTTTTTTTCTTTATAGGAACCTCCCTTAACTAAAATGCTGCATTTGAACTCTCATTTCCCAAATCTTCTGTCTTTGCTCTTCTAGATTTATGGAACGAGTTTGATGATATTAATATTTCACAGCTTCCTGAGAAAAGATACTCCAGAACTAAAATCTTTGAGATCTTATACTTGATTAAGGGGTTCCTTGGTTTAAAAATTCCAATGTGAAATAATTTTCTTTTGTTTTTCAGCACCTTGTCAAGGATTTCACAGTTTATATTTCCTTTGCTAATAACACTCTCACAATTTTGATTTCTGATTTATATTTTGATGTCTGAATTTCTTCTCATTGATGAACATTATTAGGATATTTTACTTACTACTAATGTTTTCCTTACTACATTTCTTGAGGTGGACCCCTTTACATAAGTGTTAGAAGTTAGCAGGAAACAGTAAAACATCTTTATGTCTTTCATTGGTAATGTCTTCTCATATTTCCATTTTCTTTTCTTTTGGCATGTTCATTGCATAGGTGCATAGCTTTGCTTTTATATTTGCAGGTCTTTTGTTGTGCATTTATTTCTTATATTTTATTAAGGTTATCATTATACTCAAGAACTGCCTCTTGTTTATCTGATAATTTTGGTAGCATATTACTTATTTCATAAATGCATTGTTTGCTTTGAGCTCTTCCAGAAAAGGAATATTTCTAAGTCTTTCCATAATGTATTCATTTTCTATGAGTCCCTTTTAAACATCTTCAGATTAATGACTGATTATGCCCTAATTAGAGTTCCTGTTCAAGAGCGAGGAATTCAAAAGCATTTTAGAAGTTCTGCTTGTGAGAAAATCGTGCTCACTCCTGAGCTTCCCATGCAATGATTAGAAGAGGTGCCAGTCCTTCCAGTCAGAGGTCCCCACATAGCTGCAATTGTTGAGCAGGGCTGTCCAGTCTATTGCAAAGAGGAGAGCGCTTGATGCGAGTCTGGGCTTGGAGCATCTGTGGGGGCCTGGAGGCCTCACTGCCTGTGTGATAACTTTCATCTAATTTCTTATTTTGGTCCAACACAACTTCTCTGCATGTTGCTTGTGTTTCTAAATCATAAAAGCTCATCTCCTTCCTTGGTTTGGGAAGTTTACTGAATCTAGCTGAGAAGGGATACCAGGTGTTTGTTTTCAGGCTCTTGCTTTATCATAAAACCAAATAGCCAAACGACCTCCATTGAATGAGTTCTGGCTCACAGCCACCCTATAAAGAGTAGGTCCTCAGGGAGTAGAGAGAATTTAGCTTTCTCCCATGAAGTGTGGGCTTGAGCGGCCAGTCTTGCAGTAGCAGCTCGGGGTCTAACCCACATCATGACCCGGGCTCCTCCCCAGATACCTGGTGTCTCCAGTTCTTGAGCATGCTGGGAACTAGCTGGAAGCTTCCGTTTGCTGAGGAGATCATAGCCTTTGCTCCTTAGTCAGTCATTAATCACCTACCATCCTTTTGTTCTCTTGTAAAAACCACTGACATCTTTCACTATTGCTTCTTTTTAAAGGTCCTTTTCCTCAAGTTGTATACAATTTTTCTTCCTCTTTTTTTTACCCCTTCATCTTGGTGAGATTTCTTGAGGAAAGTGATGTAAACTCACACTTAAAAAAATATTTTTCTTTTCTTTTCTTTTTTTTAATGAGGGGAGAGCGCGAATGCACCCTTTTAAGGAGAGCAGTGAGGAAGTCTGCCCCTCAGTTTCCTCGTTTATGTTGTCGTTGTTAGGTTCCGTCAAGCCCTTTCTGTCGCACAGCTGCACAACTACAACAGAACAGAGTGCTTCTCATGCCTGCACCATCATCGCCATTGCTGTCATGTTGAAGTGGACTCTTGTGGTCACGATGTTAATCACTTTGAAGAACTTCTTCTTTTTCACTATTCCTATTTATTACTAAGTATAATGACTTCCTCCAGGGATTGGTCCTCCTGATAACATGTCCAAAATACCCGAGACTATGTGTGATCATCCTGCCATCCAAAAACCCCTCTAACTGTACTTCATCAGACACAGACTTGTTCATATGTTTTTGTTGGCTTGTTCTTCCTTGTCGATATCATGGTAATAAAAATAGTATATATCTTATGTAAGTAATAATGGTATCTATCTAAGGATATAGAACTCATAAAAATCAATATCCTAGGTAGTTGTGAGTTGTAATAGACTGGTGTTGAACATTTGAATCATTTTGAATATAACTTATTATACTGGGGATTAAAAATTCAAGATGAACGGTATCACATTCATCTGCAGCAAGAACATTTCAAGATTGATCTTGAAGTACATTGCTGACTCTGATAGAACAATAACTATATATCTACCAAGCAATCCAGTTAATATAATTATTATTCGAATGTATGTGCCAACCACTAAGGTTTCTGATGAAGAAATTGAAGAATTCTACCAACTTCTTCATTTTGAACTTCATCAAACATGCAATCAAGATGCATTGACAACAATTGACAAGTGGAATGGAAAAGTTGGGAACAGAGAGGAAAGGACAGTAATTGGAAAATATCCTTGGGATGAAGCTGGAAATCATATGATAGAAGGTCAAAAGATCAGTAATGTTTTAAAGACAAATGGTTTTTTTTTAAAAAAAAAAAAGCATTCATGGCTACTGTTCACATGGACCCTACCAGACTCAATAACCTAGATTCAACATGGCTGTATCATGTGAGAGTAGACACTGGAGAAGCTCAATATTAGCAGTCCAACAAGACCAGGAGTTGATTATAAATGAGATCGTCAATTACTCAAATATAACTTCAGGTTGGAGTTGAAGAAAATTAGAATAAGCCCATGAGAGCCACAAGATGATTGTATTGTTGTTTGGTAGCATCAAGTCAGTTTCTTCATGTTTCATACTGAAGCACAACAGAACAAAACACTGCCCAGTCCTGGGCCATCCTCGCAACTGCTGCTCTGCTTGGACTCACTGTTGCAGCCACAAGGTCAGTCCATCTTGTTGGGGGCCTTCCTCCCCATTCACCGGCCCTCTACTTCCCCAAACAGGATGTCCTTCATCAGATACTCGCCTCTCCTGGCAACATGTTCAGCATTTGTAAAACAAATCTGTGCCTCTTTGCCTCTAAGGAACACTCTGGCCATACTTCTTCCAAGACAGATTGGTTTGTCCTATTAGCAGTTCATAGTACTTTCAATATTCTTCTCTAGCACCACAATTCAAATACATCAATTCTCCTTAGGTCCTCTTTATTCAATATTCAAATTTCACATGCATAAGAAGCAATGGAAAATACCATGGCTTGTGCCAGTGGTGCACCGTAGTCTTCTAAGTAATATCCTCACTTTTCAATATTCTAAAGAAATCATGTACAAAAGATTTACCAATTACAATGCATCTTTTGATCTTTTGACTGCTGCTTTCTCCATGGACATTGATTGTGCCTCCAAGCAAGAAGAAATCCTTTTAACTTTCACCTTCTCTCCATTTTTCATGTTGCCTATTGGTACAGTTAGAAGAACTCTGGTTCATTGTTTACATTGAGTTGTGGTCCGTACTGAAAGCTGCAATCCTTTATCTTCATCAGCAAGGAGTTCATGCCATCCTAACTTTCAACAAACAAACTTGTGTCATCTGCAAAATTCTGGTGCTTAATAAACCTTCCTCCAACCCTGATGCCACATTCTTCTTGATATAATTCAGATTCTCTGATGATTTGCTTAGCACACAAATTGAATAAGTAGGGTGAGCGGCTATAACCCAGTTGGACAAATTTCCTGCTTTGAAACCATGCAGTGTTCCCTGGTTCATTTGCACAACTGCCTCTTGATCCATATACGGGTTCAGCATGAGCGCAATGAAGTATTCTGAAATTTCCATTTGTATCAAGATTACCCACAGTTTGCTCTAATACATACTGTCTAAAAACTCTTGAATAAGCAATAAAATTCTGGTATTCTCTGCTTTGAGTCAGGATCCATGTAACTTGGACATCAACATCTTTTGTCCTCTCCTTAATCAGCCTGAACTTCTGGCATCTCCCTGTCAATGTACTGCTGCAATCCTTGCTGGAAGATCTTTCAAACAATGTTACTATAGTACTGTACTTGGACTCTTCTCTTGGTCATCTGTCTGTGGATTTTAGGAACATTTCAAGGACATATTTGACATATTGAACGTTAAAGACAGAAGACTCGAGGAGCTGTGGGGTGATGTCCAGAATGTACATGAAGAAAGAAAAATATTATTAAAACTGCAGCAAAGAAAAAACGTGATAAAGTGAATTTCAGAAGAAGTTGTGAATCTTGTTGATCATAGAGTAGGTAAAACAAATGAAGAGATGATGGGGTAAAAGAGCTCAATAAACTATTTCAAAATAATGTACTATGAAATGTGCAAAGTCCTGGAGTTAGAAAGTTAAAAAAAGAAAAGAAAAAGAGGAAGCATATGCTCATCTTACCTCAAACAGAAAGCACTGAAGTGAAAAATTCAAGTGTTTAGCTGAAACATTGAAAGATTATGTGGACAAAATATTGAATATTGCAGGAAGCATCAAGAAACAAAATTCTACAAAAGTAATACACAGAGTCATTGTATCAAGAAGAACTAGCTCAACATTCACCATTTCAAGAGGTAACCTATGATTAAGAATCAATGATATTGAATTTAGAAAGTCCAAGTTGCACTGAAGACATTACAAATAATCAGGTTCCAGGAATTGTGAGAATACCACTCAAAATATCCAACAAGCTGATGAGATACTGGAAGTACTCACTGATGCACGTGAAGAACTTTCAGTGACAGTTATAGGCCAATTGCCAGGAAGAGATTCATATCTGTGCCTATTCCAAAGAAACGTGACCTGACAGGAGGAAGATATTATCCAAGCATATCAATAATACCCCATGCAAGTAAAATTATGCTGAAGATATTTCACCAATGGTTACAGTAGTACATTTATCAGAGGAATATTAGACATTCAAGGTGAATTCAGAAGATCACATCGAATGAGGTGCATCAATGCTGATGCCAGAGATTGTTTGGATCATAAAAGACCATGGATAATATTTAAAAGACTTTGGGTTCTAGAATAATTCATTGTGGTCATGAGTAACCTGTGCATAGACCAAGAGACAGTCCATTGAACAGAGCAAGGGAACGCTGAATACTTTTAAATCAGAATGGTGTATGCTGTGGTTGTATCCTTTCACCATGGTTATCCAATGTGCATGCTGAGCAAACAATCTGAGGATCTTGGGTATATGAAGAAGAACACAACATTAGAATTGAAAGAAAGATTGTTAACAACTTACAATAAGCAGAGGACCGAATTTTGCTTGTTGAAAAGGAGGATAACTTGAAGCACTTACTGGTGAAGCTCAAGGACTGTAGCCTTCACTATGGACTAAATACAATGTGAAAAATCTAAAATCCCCCCAAAGGGCACAGAGGCAATATCATGATAGATCAAGCAAATACTACAATGCTCAAATATTTTATTTTGCTAGAGTAAAATATCGAATGCTCATTGAAGCAGCAGTCAAGAAATCAAATGAATCATTGCACAGGGAAAATCTGCTTCACAAAATCTCTTAAAAATATTGAAGAGTCAGATAATCACTATGAAGTCTAAAGTTCTCCTTAGTTAAGCCATGGTATTTTTAATAACCTCATATGTATGTGAAAGTGAACAGTAAGTAAGGAAAACCCTAGAAGAATTGATACCTTTGAATTGAAGTATTTTTCAAGAATATTTTAAGTATTTTGGACTGTCAGAAGAACAAACAATTCAGTGTTGGAAGAAGTATGGCCAGAATGCTCCTTGAAGAGAGGAAGGCGAGACTTTGTCTCACATGCTTTGGACATCACAAGAGACCAGTTTCTGGAGAAGGACGCTCTTATGGTAAAGCAGAGTGACGGCCAGTAGAAATGAGGAAGATTGTCAAGGAGCTGGCATGACACAGTCAGTGGCTGCAATGATGAGCTCAAACCTAACGGTGGTGAGGCTGGCGCAGGACCCGACAAGAATTTGTCCTGTTGTGCACATGGTCACTAAGACCAGAAACCGATGGTATACAACAAGGACATCTTCAGTCACCTTCTTTTAGAATGAAACGAGAAACGGTATCTCAAATGCTGAGAGGAACGTTAGCACAAGGGAAGCTCTGGATAAATGTTTGCTACTGTTATTTATTGTTATTAATCTACTTGATGCATTCTATACACAGTTTTTACTTAGCCCTTTGTTTTTTTCCTTTGTTGTTATTTTTTTAATTAACCTCAAATTAGAGCAGCAGGAAAGATGCTCAAATAGTGCAGAAAATATGGTATGTGAGTTCTGGGTCTGTATCCTTATTTCCTCTTGTCAAGCACACTCCAAGCACTCTGTGTGTTTCAAGGGGTGCAATCAAGTGCTGATACCTTGCTTCAGATTGTATGTTGAGTGAAACTAAATGGAAGTCTTATTGATGTCTTCTTTTGGAAATTCAAACCCTGATTTAGATATCAATGGACTGAGTTAAAAATATAGACTATCTTTGACCCGAACTGCAGCAATGTTGCTACAAAATAAAAATATTTTGAAGGAATATTTTTTTTTTATAATTTTAGTTCTGTCCTTGAATGGTATAACAGAATTCCACCAGGAAGACATTACATTGTATATACTGATATTTTTGAATTTTGTTTTATGCATTTCTTTTTTGGGGGGAGTTCAATTTATTTCAGTACAGCTTGTTCATACTGCTGTTGAATTTTCATTGTTATATTAAATCTCCTTAGCAAATTTTAGTCTGCGAAAATGCTGAAATGCTTATTTCTGAGCCTTCCTGATTTGTGCTTTCAAGTCAGAATTTTTTCTTCACTTATTTTTAGGGCCTGGATACCATTTTAAACCATAGCTCAGTACCGAGGGAAAAATTGCTTTAAAACACTTTAAAACAGCAAGTCATATAGATATGTAGCTGGTATTTAGGATGTACAAGTTGATGTAACCAGGTACAAGGCGATTCATACTCTATAGGTAATCACTGATAAATGGTTCAGCAACATAAAATTAACCACTTCAGACACAGACACTACAAAAATTCTTAAATTAATACGCCTAAGTTTGTGTGCTTGTCCATTAAAGAGTTATTGTAATGGAATCATAGAAATTATTCTGGACTAGCTTCTGTCTCCCTCACTAAATATCAAACATTGGATGCCTGTGCTTCTGCTTCCAATGTATGCAAAACATAAATGAGTAAATAAATGTATCTTTCAATAGCCAACTGAAAACATCTGCATGAGCTTGCATAACTTGGCCCATTTACTGTTTTCCCGTAAACCAATAGATATAATATCTTTTAAATTGTTTTAAGACATTGTCCCCTTATGTATACTTTATTTCATTTAATTTTAGATGTTTTATTAGCATATAATATAATGTGGCATATAATTTACACATCATACAATTCTATAGTTCAGTCATATTAAAAAGATATGTGCAATCATGTCACATTCCATTTTGGAATGTTTTCTTGTTTGTTCATTGTTACTAGCTCTCTGTTTCCTCCCAACCATCCCTCTCACACCTCTAGGATACCATTGATCCTTATTTAACTATTTTTCATATCAAATAAAGTTTAGGGAAGCTTGATTGGAACTGCACAAGTATATGTTTGGAAGACAATCAAATGCAATTCTAGAAGTTAAATTCTGCAGCTACTAAAATAACTCAAGCCCACCATTTGTCTATTAGCTTTTGAAAGTTGTACAAAGTACATACGCACTTCCGTATTGGGAGCCTTTTAGCTTCTAAACTCATGAAATTGTAGGCCATGCTGCCCCAGATATTCTTGGAATAGATAGAGCCCTTCCCTTTACTCTAAGGGTAACTTAGGGCTTGGAGAAATTAAGCCTGAAATGATCTGTTTCAAACATTTATTATAATAATCTAGCCAAGTCCATCCTGAGTCTAATAAAACAACTCAGCTTGCCTTAAATTAGTGGAAGGACTTAAATTAATAACTTAAATTTGAACTTCTCACTAAGTTCAAACAATGGGGCACTAGAAATGCATTTGTAGTGTTTTTTAGAATTTGAGTTTCTGGACTGACTTCTAGACTTGTTTAACACATTATGAGTAGTCAAATAAGAGACTTCTAGCCCATGAAGAATGATTTGTGTAGGTGTTTGTAGATTCCTGGATAAACCTATAGAATCTTGTTTGGCAATTTTAGCTGAATAAACTCCAAATCTGAGAAACAAGACTCACTATGAGGAGCTTGAAAAGTCCTCAGTTCTTATTGATAGACCCAGCTAGTTATACAACTCTTTAGTTCCTATGTTTAAAGTCTACAATTGATGCAAAGAATAAGTCATGGAGCGTCTTTACCTGGTATTTTCTATCAGTTACTACTAGTGTAGAAGATACAGAATTTAACAGGAAGAAATCTTTGGCTATCACAGTCAGATGGCAACGTTGGCAGGGCTTATGTTTCCAGAGGAAAGACTAGACTGCTTTCCCTTTTCAGAGTAAAAGAATTGTTATTCTTTAGAGAATTATGTCTTAAAAATACCTGAGAGGAGTAACAGGTGATAGAAGTAACATGCCATGACCCCAATAAAGATTAAAATATTTCCCAAGAATTATTTTTCACTGTACTCTCTTGGAACGGGAAGAGAGAGAATATTATTGGTGATTCCTTTGCATCGTGGCCATGGACAGTAGATGCCTTGGTGGAGTTTAAGTGCCCATCAATTTCCATGAGAGACAAGGATGAAGTTACCCTCTATTATTTTCTAGACTTTGTTTTCTCAGAATTTGGATGGCATCAAAATAGAAATTATAATAGTATTCCGGATCAAAAAGGTAAGACTAATTTCATATGGGATTTACATACATCTTGTTATTATCAAAATGAGCTGAACACTTCAAGCGAAATTCAAATTATTAGAAAGTAAGGATTATCCAAGCAATATAATATTTACTCAAGATAATGTTTTATGCTTTAGATTAATTTTGATGTCCAAGTAACCCATATGTTAGCCTGTAATATTTCAAAATCACTTTAAAGGTTAAACAATTCCTCACTTTTCTAAGATGCCTGGAGTTTCTAGTTAGCATATTTTCAATAAGAAGCTCTTCATTCTCCATGTTTCATAGAATCATTTGTGGTGATATTAAAACAAATGAGCAAACAACAAAACATTCTCTTGATACCTATTTCGGAATGCTTTCCTGTGTAATTCAAGGAAGGCCACCAACTACAGTCACGTTGCTTTCAAGAGTGATTTTCCTGTCAATATCAGGGTCCCTGTTGGTGTAGTGATTATGCATCAGGCTGCAATCCTTATGCTAAACAGTTCAAAATCTCTAGCAGTACAGCAGGAGAAAGACTGGGCTCTTTGCAGTTTTGGAAAACCGCGGCGGGTGGCTATGAGTCAGCATGGATGCAATGACAGTGAGTTTGGCTTGGTTCTATCCAAAGATAGCTTCAACTATTCCAGGGACATCCAAGCTCTGGAAGCATATGTATATATGTTTAATATTCCTAGACTTGAATAGAGCTAACTTATTCAGTGTAAACATGACCTCAAATTACAGAGTATATTTTAATATTGTGCTGAGAAACTTTACCTCCTGGGTTGAATTCTAATTAAAGTCTGATGAGAAAAGCCACTTCATTTGGCTCATGGACATGTCGCTCCTCAGAAGATAATAGGCATGGCTTTGAAGTCACCGAGTTTCACATTAAAGAATCATTTGGACAGCGAACAACCAGGTACACTTTGGAGTGGGAATAAGTGATGTCTGTTCTCTTGTGCATCCTTGAATGAAATGAAACAATGCTGGAGGTTTTACTTTTTAAAATGACAGAACACATCAGCCCTCTATTGCAGAGCACACCCTTGCTAGAGCTCCAAGCTTTTTCTTACTCCCATTTATCTTCTTTGGGCATTTCCAGGCAACGAACAACTATCAAAGGACATTAATGGTCTCAAGGTTACTTTTAACTCCTACTCATTTACTTAGTTACTCAGTAGGATTTTTTACCCCAAATCTGATTATTTTTGGGGGGGGGGTGTTTTGGAGGGTGGGCCAGTTGCCTTGACTCTTAACTGGTTCAACAGCAACTCACAAGAATAACAGTTAAAAAGCCCCAGCCCCAGCTCTAAGGGACTTTCAGTCAATTGTGAGAAACTGACATAGAAATTGGCAATTGATGTGTAGTGTAAACCGGTGAGCTAGGAGGGACCTCCTCCATGCACAGTGATTTCTACTCACAATAGATCACATCTATTTTGCTTTCCCTAATTCTATGCATCTTAGAGTTAGAAATTCATATATATATATATATATATATATATATATATATATCTTTTAGTAGATATACAACTCTGACTCACAGAGACCCCTCTATACAACAGAAGTAATATCCATTCCTTTGTCATGCTCACAGTCATTCCTATGTTTGAACTTATTGCTGCAGCCGCTCTGTCAATGCATTTTTTTCTAGGGCTTTTCTCTTTTCCACTGCTCCTCCACTTTAGCAAGCATGATGTCTTTTTCCAGGGGCCGTCTCTCTTGGTAAAATGCCCAAGGTACATGAGACCCTCTCACCATCCTTGCCTCTGAGGAGAGGATTTTGACTGTACTTTTTTCAAGATAGATCTGGTACTTTCAATATTCAATATACCATATAAATATATATATATATATTTACACTAAGTCTATGTTTACATATTGTAACACACAACAGGAGCTGAAACAATGCAGTGAAGCTACATCGGAAATGTAGGTAACCACATACCTTTTGTATAGCACCTTTTTTGGGGGGGGCATCACTGCCCCCTGGTGGTGGGAGTAGGAGGTCTAGTCTTGCTCCTGGAGAGGGCTGCTGGATTTGAATCTCCAACCCAGTGGGCCGCAGTCCCGCGCACAGCCACTACGCCACCGGGGCTCAGCCCTAGCACTGTTTTTAATGTCTTGCAAGATGCTTGTTCCACAGTAGATAATTGGTAGCATATTTGCTGGGTGGAAGCATAAATGAAAAAAGGATAGTAGATAGAAATATGTGACAGAAATTATGATGATCTATATGAGGGAAATGACATTAGGATTGGAAAAAAAGGGGAATGGATTTAAAAAATAAGAAAGCAATCGATAGGCATTTGTTATTGGTTAAATGCATGCAGTGAAGGAGAGAGAGGAGATCAGGATGACTCACAGACACCTGGTATGAGTAATTGGAAAGATGGGAAGATCATAGTGCCATTCCATAGGACAGAGTAATAAATTATGGCCCAAGGCACTAAAAGAACTGGAAGGTGTTGTCAAAGAACAGCAGTCTAAGAACACGGAGTTCAGAAAAATTCCAAAGTGTCTTCAGGAGAATTACAAAGAAACTTTGCACCTTGATTTGGAGGAACATTAAAAAAAAAAATCCACATTACCCTAAACTTGATGTCGCACTGCAGCATAATTCTATTATTTCACAGTTCTGGAAGGTGGAGTTCTAACATAAAGATGTCACCAGGGGGAAGCTTTCTCATAATTATTTCTTGCTTCATCCAGTTTTTGGCATTCTGTGGCTTGTACAAGCAGAACTCCTGTTTCTGCCTCCATTTTTATATGGTATTTTCTCTTCCCATGTATCTTAGTATAAAGACATTGATCATTGTTGTTAGGTTACCCTAATCAAATATGAACCTTATTTTTGGGCCTTATTTTTCTAATAAGGTCGTATTCTAAGTTTCTGGGTAAACAAGAACTCAAGTGGGAAGATACTATTCAATCAACTGTCATATTCAAGATATTTCTGTGGAAAAGATGTAAACTGAGAGGATTTAAAAAGTCACAAAAATTATTGAATTTTTGTTCTTTTCCTTCTTCTAAGAAATATTCTTATTGACATATTATTCACATATCATACACTTCCATATTTCAGTTCAATTGGAAGCAGTTGTATACTCATCACTGCAAACAGTTCCAGAACATTTTACTCCTTCTTGTACTAGTGCCCTATGTCCTGTCAGTCTCCCTTCCAGTATCCCAATAAGTCATCAATCTAGTTGCTGTGTCTATAGGGATATCATCCCTCAGCGTACAAAAAGAAAGGAAAAAAAGAATGAAAGTCCTGCAATACAATAACAACAACACAGGGAAACAGAATCTCATTTGAGAAAAAAGCAGGAAGTAGAGAAAACTAGAACAAATCTTAAATGGATCAAAAATGAGATAAAATGGTCAGGTATTTCATTTTAACCCAATTCCATCTGCCATAATCAAGTTAAAACACTCTGCATGGCAGCAAGGCTATTCACGTCACTTGGTTATGACTGTGCTCAGATGGAATTCCTTAGAGGCTCAGTGCATGTAGGGTCCTGCAAATGGATTTTGGGATCCCACTATCATTCATGGGCTTGTGAAAATCAGGTTCAAGTCTCCATTTTTACTGCTATATTTAAAGACCCCTAAGCCCATCAGTGAATATTATGATTTACATGTGAGAAAGCGGTGCAAGTGTGGCCAGAGGTAGGCAATCCTCCTTAAGGACCTGTCTCAGGTGTTTATTGGATGTTTGATTAGGACAGGAGTTGGCAAACTCTTAAGACTAAAGAGTCCATCCTGTCTCTCCTAAGACCTTGGAAATCACTCAAGAGCCTTAAATGTTTTCCCAAACAGATGAAATCGCTGTGATCTGAAATGATAACCTTCAAATGTTACTTCGGAGCCTCACGTTCACACAGAAAGTTCTGCACATGGCTCAAAACAGTTTGCCCACCACAGGATTAGACAATCCGCACATTCACATGTCAGCCTAGATACTAGAAACCCTTAAATCCAGTATTTATAATGACATGTAGCAAGGCAATAAAGGAATTCAAAGATCAATTTGCCAAGGATGAATTCATGAGAGGAAAAAAAATTAAATTGTAAAAAATCTACCATGAACAGGAGTGTAGAAACTGCCCCCCCCACACACACACCCATAAAAGAAATCACAAGAGTCCCAAGTCCTTTGGAAAATGACATAGTGCAACTGAACTATAGATACATATTTTGGGTAGAAACATTTTAGTTTAGAACAGTTTTATATTGACAGAATATTAAATTGTGAAGATAGTTCAACCTTGAACCATCAAATCACTGCCATTGACTCAGTGCTGACCCATAGTGACCCTAAAGTGCAGAGTAGAACTGCTTTCTAGGTGTTAGAGGCCATGCATCTTTGCAGAAGCAGAAAGCTTCATTTTTCTTCTCTGCATCAACTGGTGGAGTCCAACTGCTGACCTATCTGTTCATAGCCCAGCATGTAGTCTTTTAATCCGACAACTCAGAAGATAATACAGAGTCCTCATATACACCACACTCAGACTTTTCTATTAATAACATTTTATGTTAGTGTGATACATTTGCTAAAATGAATGAATCTATTATTAACCAAGTCCAAAGGTTACCAATTGAAAATAGCCGTGATATTTTCATACGCATGTGAAAGTTGAACACTCTTAGAGTAAGAAAGATCAAAGAAGTATGAAGGCATTTGAGTTATGGTGCTGGTGAAGAATATTGAAAGTACTATGGGATTGCCTAAAGAATAAACAAGCATGTATGGGAAAAAAGTATAGTCAGAATAGTTCTTAGAAACAAGGATGGTGAGATTTTGTCTCAACGGATGTTGGGAGTGTTATCAGGAGAGATGGTCTCTAGGAAAGGATTTCATTCTTGGTGAAAGAGCGGGGCAGCACAAAGATGGATTGATGAAGTGACTGCAAAGACTTAAGTCGCTGGGTCCGATGCTAGGCCATAAGAGTTTCTTAGAGTCAAGTAGCTGTGTGTGAGTGATGCAGTAAGGTGAGCTGTGCGGCAGGAGAATCACAGACTGGGGGTGCGCCGTCTCATGCACCCCAGGTCAGTGGAAACATGACAGGGCACCAACAGCTTTGAGGGTCAGAATGGGCCACACCCCTCAAGGTAGGCAGAGTTCTGGCAGAAAGGCAAAGGGACAAAGGGACAAAGGGACAAAGAGAGACAAAGGGAGTCTCCCAGATTTTCCACTTGTGAGAAGCCACACCCCCAAGGAGGCATCATCAGACTGTGACCTGATTGCCAGGTTTGACTCCACCTCTAGTCAAAAAGTCTAGTTGACATCATTCCAAACTACTGGAGTATCTGTGTATAATATTTCTATCTGTCTCTGTATTTCTGTCATTACACAGATCTTTCTGACCTCTTGTTATCTGAAACTTCCTTTTATATTATAAGAAATGAGACTCCTGCTATCTGCCATCCTTTTACTTATTTTGCTCCAATTCTGTTATGTAGGTGCAATGATCTCACAATAGTTAACCCTACTCTTTTAAAAATAAGCAAGTCAGTCAGTAAGTAATAAAATATTTACTAGAGTACAGTGCTTGCATGTTTATTTTTCTAAAACATATTTAAAGTTAATTGTATGACTATTGAAAGCATAATGAAATACCCAAATAACTTGCAGACTATGAATAGATCAGTTTTCATGCTACAAGCAAGATTCATACAATAAACTGTTAATGTAACACTGTGAAATTGAGAAATATTTGAATTAAAAATATATGCTAAATCTAATCAGAGAGAAACACATATGACCTAAGAAAATCCATCAGCACATCTGAACATTAGTTATAGTAACAAAAATAAATAAATAATAATTATAAATCAAATAACTGTCAATCTAGGCCTCAAGCATGAGCTCAAAACAAATACAATGCAAAATAAAGCATGGGCATCAAACTTAAGTACCAGTGGTACACTAAGATGAAATTGATTTAATTTCCTCTTATAAGACTTAGCTGATTGAAATTAATTTCAAAGAAACATTATTTCATTCAGTTTACAAGATACATGCCTAAGTCATGAAGATAAATTAAAACAAGTAATTTAAAGCATAAAAGACTTAATATTTGACCGAGAAGTAATATGCAAGGTAGTTGTAGAAAAAATATATTACAGAGAAATATAAGCTAGCCACCTTAAATTCAGTATGAAGAAGTGATATTATTAACACAATGATAAGTCCTAAAATTGAACTAGAATATTAAATACAAATCCATCTTTAAAAGGTACACAAAAAGTAGATATATTTGTGATTGATTTCATAAGTAAAGAAAAGAACTGCTGTAAAGTCCAGTCAACACCTATTGGACAAGTTTTTCTAAAATCATTCAGTCCACAGGACAGTGTAATTTTGCTTTATGAAAAGACAAATGTTTTGCTAAGAAAAGAGCTCTGAAACGAACCCCCTCATCCATGAAACTTGGCTTGCATCCAAAGCAAGGTGGAACAGTGGGAAGAGCTGCGCTTGTTCCTCCCGATAAATGTCCGGGACAAGCTACATGCTCAGTGAGATCGAGGGGGTGGGGCTCACAGTGGTGAAGAACAGATCTGTCACCTCTGAGGGAAAGCGTGGTTCTTGGTCTAACGCTGCTGCTTTATAGCTCTAAGTAGCCGGTGGGCCTTAGTTTTCTTCCTTATTTCTTTCTTTTAAATTGTTTTATTGGCATTTACTTCACAAATCATACAATTAACTATTCAGTCATCTTAAGAAGAGTCATGCAACCATTACTAAAATCAATTGCAGAAAATTTAGTTTCCAGACTTACTTTTGTTAGCTCCCTATCTATTCACCCTCCCCTGCCATGCCCCTAAGTAATTACTAATGCAGTGACTGTCTCTACAGAGCTACCTATCCTGAATTTCCTATGCAGAAAATCATGAAGGATACAAGCAGGAAGCAAACAAACACCTCCCCCTCCCCCGAATAATGACTAGGTAAAACATAGAAAAACTTCAATCAAAATGAAAGCAGAAAATATAAAAAATGGAAATGACTTTAAAATGCATCAAAAGGGAGATCAAATGTTATTACACTTTAGCATAAGTACATCTGCCATAATCAACTTTAGTATACTCTTTGTCTGATAGCAAGGCTATTCACATTCCTGCACTATGTTCATGGGGAATTCACCAAAGTTAAATCCTTGTGTGAACCCTGCACATGGATTTTGGGCTTCCACCATCATTCATAGCCTTTTCAACGGGGTGTTCACTATTTAAGCTCAGATACCATTGCCTCCTTTAGTTTGGGATTTTGTTATTTGCAATCACTGGGTCCCACAGGCTGGTGTGCTTTTTCCAGGTGGACTTGTTGAGACCTCACTTGGATAAGCTGTTTGTGTGAAGACCCCGGATGGTATTCTTTCTGAAAGGCAGGCATCTTCTGAACTCCATCACACTTTGCTGTAGCACCCATCTGGGTGCATTGATCTATTCAAGGAACCTCATTTTTCTTATCTTTAAAGCAACAATACAAGCATTTCTATCACAGGATGACTTGTCTATTTCAGCAGAAGAACTCAATGCCTGTCCTCCAGAACCCCCTCCATCGGCTTCCAGTGCATTGGTGGTAGGCAGGAAAAGGGGCTATGGAGAAGGCTTGCAAAGAGAGCATGACGTCAGATTCTCACAGGGCTTAGATATTTTCAGACTTTGTCCTGAAGACAATGAAAACCCACTGGTGGCATTTGGATAAGAAAATAACTAATTGAGGAGGCCATTGAAGAACTGCAGGTATGAGTGGATAAGGCCAGATATGAGAGATCTTCCTAAAGGGACTTAGGAAGTGTTTGATGACTACTTACAGAAGGAGAGGAAAAGAGGCTAGCATATGTCACTGGGATTGCAAGTCTAAGTGAATTAAAGGTAAAGGCGTTCATAGTATGAAATTTTAAAAGGAGCATGCAAAGTTATTTTGGAGACAAAACTTTTTAACTGGAAGTTTTAAAAATAATGCTACCACACAAAATTGTTCCCTACCTTTCATTTCTTGTAAGAGTCAGTAACATTTAAGAATCTTAATTAAAGCCATCGAAGCTCTCCTTTCATGTTAGACCAGAAATGTGGTAAAGCAGATGCCCATGGTTTGTGTCTGACTTCCCTGGGCTTCAATTCTGCCTCTTTTCATAGACTGTTGATCTCAGTTTGCTCACCTGTCAGATGGAGTTACAATAATCCTTCATAAATAATTGTGAAGATCAGATGTGGTTTGTTGCAAGTCTTGCTGAGAAATATGTACTTGGCTTTCATCAGAGAGGAGGATGGATTGTTGCTAAAGCTCTAAAGTAAATGGGTTCTCATGATTGTAGGTTTGAATGAATATTTGTGGCTTAGATAGTAATGAAGAGATTCAAAACAGCAATCATTCACTCTCACATGGTAGCAATTTAGTTAGAGCAAGTTAAAACACGTGAATAATTGAAAAAATATACATTAAGATGTGCATAAGTTAGTCAAATAGAAGCTCATGAAAAGTCCTCTTCAAAGAGAGGTATATTAACTCAGGCAATGGCAAAGTGTTTTAGTTTCCCAAATCTCTTGAAACTGTAAAGCACAAACACATGCAGTGTACATAAAGTGACCAGATTTTAAGTGGAACACCATTGACTGGGGCAGGGGTGTGTGTGTTCTGGATTAAAAATTTGGTCTATATGGACCAAAATTTTTGAAAAATTTTCAATGAATGCAAAAATAACATTGCAATATATTTATTTTAATTTTAAAATGCTGTGGGACATTGTTAAATTGTTAAAAAAGCAGGTAGTCTTGTTACCTTAGGAGAACTTTTAATCTTTCAGAGAGCTGGCTGTCAGGTCTTTCTGGAGCCATTAGGTAGTTTTGAGTATTAGGTGACTAGTAACAGAGCATCGAAGCCCTTAATCATCAGGACTCTTTCCCTCTTAACAGTAAATATTACTCTATGTTCTGTATATCACAGACATGATATATACAGTACCCATACTGCCATTGTTGAGTCAGTTCCAATCATAGTGACTCCACAGGACAAGGGAGACCACACCATAGAGTTTCTAAGGCAAGGAATCTTTAGAAGCAGGCAGCCACAATGTTGTCCTTGGAGCACATGGTGGGTTTGAGCACAGGGCTTTTCAGTGAGCAGCCCAGAGCTTAACCACTAGGCTTCCAGGACTTCTGCTATGTATAAGAGATACTTTATGATCAGCCTAAACCACATCTTTGGTAGATAGTATATGTAATTTTAAAATATAAATATACCTAAAGGAGACACAATACATTTGATATAACTATGTGGGCAACACATGTTAAATAGGGTGTATATAGGAGGGGGTACCCACCTACACCATTTTTTCCTCCCAAAGCTATGTATTTAATATATTTTTAGAAAAAACCAGAGTCCTCTCCATTAACTTAATGCGTTTGTTAAATCTGTGTTTCCATTCTTTGACACATTTTTCAAACTCATCTGTTTGGGATGGTTGACAGGACTTCCCTATTTTTTCTTCTATATCCTCAAATGCCGGCCCTTTCATGCTTCTCTTCATTCACAAAAACAAAAAGAGGTCAAACAGAACGAGGTCAGGTGAGTCAGGTGTGTCGGGCAAGAGAGGCATGCTGTTCTATGCCTCTAACTGGTGCACTGAGATGGCTGTGTGAGCTGGTGCATTATTGAGGTAGCGAAACCAGTCAGTCCCCTGTCTGCCACAATCAAGCCTTTTTGTGTTACACACGTACACAATCTTTTTAGAACCTCTAAAGGGAAAGCTTGGTTAACAGTCTGACCTGGCGGAGCAAGCTCCAAATGCACTACTAATCAACACTTTTGTCCATTCAGGAAGTTGATGGCTGTCCAGAATGAGGTTTGTCACCAATCAACATTTCACTTTTCTGAAATGAGTAAATCACTTGTACACTTGAGTTTTCCTCACAGCACTGTCCTTATAAGCTGTGTTCAACACCAGGACATTTTTTTATGGCATTTTTCCTGAGCAGGAAATATTTCACTACTGCCTGCTGTTCTCTTAAATGAGCCATCAAATACACACACACACACACAATGATTTGAGTCAGACTGCTTTTATGAAAAATTTCACTCTGACCAAAGAGAATGTGACAACTCTGGATACATTAACTCAGAGTGAGTTGCTCAATGCTCACTCAGTGGGAAGACCACGTACCATGAAAGCTCCATTCTGCCTAATGTAATTCTGTTTTTTGGAGGTACTTCATTGTATAGCCTATTAGTTTATGCTAAATACAAAATGTCTACCTTGTATATATAAACTAGAGAGAAAAAAAGCTAGAGAAAAGTATACTTTGTCCATCTTAAGAAACTAACCCATTTTACCATGCATAACATATAGGAGAAAATATATCACGTGTACAAAGATACAGACATGAGAAGACTTCAAAATTTATGGAAAAATGAAATGCAAAAATAATGGCTATTATCCATAAAATTTTTGAAAAAGTATACATATAATACATTTCAGCATATTAGGAATTAAAAAATAGAATTTTCATATAAAAGATGACTTAAAAATTTAAACAATTCTCACATGGAAGAAATAATCCCTTTCCTCACAATTTTTAATTTGTCACAGTTCAGTCTTCTATGAATATTATCTATGAACCATAATATTCCAACATTATCTATGAACCATGATATGAATCATTTGTTTAGAATTGGTTATTAAGGAATTAAAATATGTGTACTAGTTTATGCTGAAACTAAATAATTATGTTTTATAGAAAATTCCAGCCACAAAGGAAATGTATATATTGTAATAGTTAAGTTGATTGTGTCAACTAGGTCAATAGGGACATGTGGATGAAGTTTAATCCGGTAGCAGCTTGATTGGACGATGACCAAACTCAATAAAGGCAGCATGCATCTCATCTCCCTCTGGTTCCCTGGTGATCAGACCACCGTGCTGCTGCTTTAGCTAGTTCTCTTCCTCAGTCTGTATGCTACACTACTTGTGGGCCAAGCCAATCAGTAGATGATGCTAGAGCTTGAAGCTTCTTTGAGTCTTGCTTCGCTGCGTTGCTGGCACATACATTTTTTGAGCTTGAGACTGATGGATCATGTGGCCTCTTGGGTTTGAGATCCCATCAGGGCCCACTTTACTAAACTCTTGAGCTACTGACTGTTGCGGACCCACCCTGCTGTCTGATGCCTGTGGGCAGACTCTACCTGCTTTGCCTGAGGGAGGACTCTGTTGTCTGCTTCTTGGACCTTGGACCTGGCAGCCCATGTGAGTTGAAGGATGTCCAGTGTGTTAACAATTCCACAAAAATGAGTTGAACTGAACTCTCTGTACTGCTATGTGGATTAATAACTTTTATAATACTTGTCACTGTATAAACCGATCTTCTTATATGTATTTATAATCATAAGTGTTCTGGGTTTTTTTCTCCAGAGGACCCTGCTGTGTTAGACAGGGTTCTCTAAAGAAACAAAACCAGGACACTAATAATTATATATACATTTATAAGGAAAGAAATAAGAAATAAACAGTTAACTAATCTATAAAGTAATATAATCTATAATCTATAAAGCAATACAAATGACTCAGTGCAACTCACTTGAGTGAGAAAGCAAATACACTGGCAGTCCTTTGCATCTCAGGGGCCGCTGAGTAATCCTCTCTAGAGCAATTCAGGCTATCTGGCCACAAGCAGCAAACAGCAAGATAGATCACGAGTAGTCAACCAGACGACAGGATCCCATAGACCCAGGCTCAAGAGATATATATATTTCAGTAGTGTAACAAAGCAGGGCTTGAAGAAATCTCAACTTAACAGTGACACATTCCACAGATCAGGTGTCCCACAGGTAGTGTAGTTTGCAAATTGAGGCACTGGATAAGGAAGGAAGTCAGCTGCACACTGGACTGAAGATTCAAGAGCAAGGGAAAGAAAGGTGAGACTCGCCTAGCTATTTATATCTCTGCCCTTCAATTACTCTCTCATGTGTTCATTGGCCACGTTGTCACAACAAACCTACCTATCTTCATAGGCCACGTTGGCACAACAAGCTTACCTATCACACCCGCTAACACATATATTATCCAAATGCATGAGTTAATTCCTGGATCATCATAAAAAACAATGTCTAAAAGTCTATGTAGGTGAGTCTTCATTTTACCTTCCAGTTGAACCCGAGTTCCCCTACCCAAATTCTACATTTAGGGTAGATGCAGTGCCTGGCTTTCTCATGGCTAATGTCAAGAGCCAACTGCACTGCAGGTTTGGGGTATTCACATACGTTCACTCCAAGGACTCAACACACGATGCCATTCCAACAAAACCTTATGTTTGGGCAGGCTGAACATTTTAGGTCTGATTTGTGGAGGCCTTTCTCCTCATGTTCCAGACTAGCCTATTTAAGGTAACGTGTAGAGTCCTCAGCAGAGAGTTGGGTTGGCATGATGCTTAAATCATGACTCTAAGGCTTTAGTTAATGATGTTTTTAAGAGAACAATAGTATTTTTTGGTTCACCATGTCTGACTTCTAAAACATTGTGGCGATGTCTAGTTTCTTTGAATATCTGCATGTTAGGCTTCTATACATCTGATTTTCATGGCTCCATGTTCATGAACTCTGTGGATCTTTTTTACATTAACAAAAATCCAGTTCCCTTGATGGGCCATAAGCACCTCATATTTGATTGGTTCTACCCAGTCATTTGGTGGAACTTACAAAGAATGTATCTAGAAGGGCTATTTAAGCAACTCACTTCACTGCAAGATCAGCATTCTAACATTGCTAATTTCAAGATTTTTCCTCTTTCTTTCAGGGTACCTGGTTGTCTGAGTTTTCAGCACTTCAATCTATGAATAATTGAATACTTGTCTAGGGTCACTATAAGTCAAAACTGACTCAATGGCAGTGAGTGTAATGGGGACTTGACTAATAATTAATAAACAATTGGCTTTTACTTGACATGGTATTAGGTATGCTGTCTATAAAAATTAATAAAATATATAGAATCCCTACCAAAGATGAAAAAAAAAGACAGTGCACAGCTAACAGAAGACTTGCATCTGGGAGCCAGGATAAAGCAGTCTTTCTGGGTCTGGGGTTTCCAACTGCTACAAAAACTCATGGTGCTCTCCCAGGTCTGATTGCATTTTGCCTTAGCTCCCCACCTCTGGTTTTGGAATCCTGATGTGAAGTGAAAGTAGTTGGTGGGAGGGGAGAGGCGCACTGGCAGTGGGGGCTGCAAAATCATTAGTGGATTTGAAGGAAGTAGGACAGGGGGAAGAGGAAGAAGAAAGAAAACTGGCTGTCCTCCCCTAATTCTCCCATCACCTCCCCCAAAGGAGAGAGAGAGAGGCAGATAAAAAGGGGAGAGAGCTAAACATAATATAAAGGTCTCTTGGAAAATGCAATTGACATGATTGACATGAACCAAGCATGGGGAATACTAAGGAGAGAGGAATCAAGTTCATCTGGAGAAACTGCCTGAAAGTTGGGTAGGACTATGTACGTATAAGAGGTATGTTATCAGCCCCAAACATATATTGAGCGAAGGAGAAGAAGGCAATATGATTATGAGCCTGGGAAGGGAACAAATAAAAATGGCAAATTTCAGAGGCATTTTATTGTAAAAATGCCCTTTGCACGTTAGTAAGACATGGGTGGGCTCCAGGAGGAGAGTGACAGAAACTGAGGTTCTGTGGTGCTGTTTTAGGCTAGAGAATGAGTTTCTGTTGGTGTGTACTCCCAGGGTGACACCAGTTATCAGGCAGGCTGCACAACTACATCCGCTAGATCAGTGAAGTGAAGCTGTTGAAAAGGGCTTCCTGAATCCCTATCATCTTTTATACATCTATGGACTCCTGTGGGGGCTGTCAAAGTCATCACTTGGAGATTAATTGATGCCAATTGGAAACCATTCATTATGGTTAGGAAGATCAAAATAAAATTTTAATAAAAGTAATTTTCAAGATCAGACTGTATGTCATTTGATAAAGGGAAGGCATCTAGTGCTATCTGAACCATTGCCAACCCCTCTTGGCTATCACTGCAGCATTTGCTGGTAACCAAGGTTGGCTTCACTTGAGTGCACTCAATCAGCAGGTGAACCCAGGTCAGCTGCTATCTGAAGACACACAGAATTCTGACTCCTGAAAGCGGGCACAGGGAGTCAGAGAGTGAACGAAGGTGATCTCTGCTGATGAGCTCTCTGGACCCTAATCGGTCCCTGTTTCTGGCAAGTAGAGGCTCACAGCCAGGCTCAAGGTATAGAGGTGCCTTTATCACAAAGCACAAGGGATGAGTATGACAGCTGCAGACTGTAAGGGCAGACAAGAGCCACCAAAGGTTTCATACTGTCACCACATTTTCCAAATAAAATGCCAAGGCTTGTACTCTGACAAAGGAGCACTCCAACTTGTAACTAGGGTTTGTGGAAACACAAAAGGAGTTCATATTTGCAGTGTGAACTTTGAAAACAAATCTTGGTGGCAAAGAGTTACCTGTTCATAGGGACAAGTTGAGTGAGGACAGAGACGCAACAGCAGCTGTTTGAAAAAAGGATACTTGGTGGGTTTTTTTCCCCAGACACAACAGGGAAAAAGGGAGAGTCACATTGCCCAAAGCATGCTGCCATCAAGTATGCATTCAATAAGGATTTATTACTGCATTAAAAAAAATGGCAACCGACAGAATAAGGAGAACGAAGTCTCGGAGAGGCAGATAAACACTTATGTTCTCATGCATTGGAGATTCATGTTCTGATGTCTTCCTATTGACAATTTGTGGTCTGAATAAGAGCAATGGCATCTCCTGGGAACTTGAAGGAAATGCATCATCATCTGAGACCCCATCTAGACTGGTAGGGTTAGAATTTTCACCAGCTTCCCAGAGGATTGTGTGGTTAAAAGTATTCAAGGTACAAAATAGTAAATCATATAGGGCGTGTCCATGAAGCGAAGCTATTGAAAGGGGCTACCTGAATCCCTATCACCTTTTATCCAGCTATGGACTCCTGTGAGGGCTGTCAAAGGCATCGCTTGGAGATTGATTGATTTTTATTCATACAGGGGACTCTCTTGTTCACCGAAGAGGGTTTCATTCTCAATTGGTTAAAAAGAGAATTGTAAAGTAAAATTTGAAGGCTAAATACAAAGAACTCCCATGCTGAGACAGCAAAGGACTTGTCTGCTATCACAAAGATTGAGGTCAAACCTATCCTCCACTCTTTAGGAAAAAGACCTGATAATGGAGTTCTAGACAGTTCAGAAAATCTCATAGAATTATTTTGTTCTAGTGTATCATGTCAACATGAGTTGATTATTATTAAGAACACAATCCCCTGGGAAGCTGATGACAGTTCTAATGCAACAATGCCAATCTTAACATTATTAAAGCGTGGTTTCTGAAGATTGTGAGGTGGACTCTAGGGCCTAGCAAGAGAGATACTTCAGTTACCCAGGAAACTCCAGAGAAGTGCAGTGGTCTTTCAGAAAGTCATGGCACAGACTAACCCACTTTCTGGTGAATTGTCAGAAGAGCCAGCCTCCGACACTGTTATCACAGGTCTGGTAGGTGCAATTGCATGCGATGATTAATTTAGTCTTTTAGTAAAGTCATAGAGTGCATGAAAAAGAGAGAAATAATGGAGTCAGACACACATCATGGTAGCATGGTCACCTCAGTCCTGCTTGGATAGTTCATGTTGAGTGAGAGGGTGAGGGGGCATGGGACACGGGGAAAAGGAAGAGGCAGCTAAGAGAGAGGGAGTTGGGGGTGGAGAGGCAACTGAGATAGATTCCTCCAGTATATTGCTCACTGACATTTAAATCTACGTCAGGGACATCACAGGAAGGGGATGTACAGTCAGCATACACATCACAGGAAGGGGATGTGCTAGGGGTGTACACGTAATACCAAGGGGAGGGACTAGGAGTATACATGTGACAAGAAAGGTGGACCCTAGACTCCAATATGGCAGCCTAACCTTGATTATCCTTGGGTGGACTTGACCTCTTTGTCTCCTATAAGGAAGTAGTCTGCTACTACCCTTATCAGAAGGGAGTGGGCCCTACTTAGAGTAGGACAGGCTGATTGTTATTCAGCTGGAGGAGCCCTATGGAGACATGCTGTAGGACTGAGTTGCTTCAGTGCCATTGAACCCACCTCTGGCCTGTCATTTTCCTGCATTGGGCATCATGTTATGTATTTTGTGAGTCTGAATTGGACTTTCCAGATTGGTATTGGATATATGGACTAATACTGGATTTATAGACTTGATCTGGATTGGACTGGGTTGTTTTCTCAATATACAATCGCTCTCTTATCCACACGTGTCACTGCAGCTGTTTCTCTAGTTAACCCAGACTAACATGCAAGGGAAATGCTTACAGTTTTACCTCATTAAATTAGATGTTAGCCATGGGTTTCACACATATGGTCATTATTACATTGAAGAATTTCAATTTTATATATTTTGCGGAGAGTTTTTATCAGGAATGTGTGTCAAATGTTCTTTCTTTACGATCCAGTCTGATTGTTCTGGATGGCTTATAACCCTGAGGGAGAACAGCACCTGACCTGCTGCGGTGAAGCTCCAAGTGTGGTGTCATATGCCTCATGTAGCAAACAGCTTAAGTTTAGACATCTATTTGGGGGAGACAACTTGGGGGAAAACTTTCTGTTCCCCGCAGCAAATTAAAAAAAAACCCTCTTAGAATACCATGAACTTTGAAGAGCCTCATGGTTGTTAAGACAATCTAGAAATAAACAGGTGTATGAAGACTTCATATTACCTGCCGCGAAGGCTCTATCCATTAGCTCCTTGCCCGCAACCACATAAGAATCATAGACGCTCTTTATGAGTGGGATGGGGCGTGAATGCGAGCTTGTCCAGACAAATGGACAACTTTGTTGGTTCTTGTTTATTGCTACTGTAGAAGTTTCATGGGACGACAGTGGCAGGAGTATTCCTTGAGACCTAAGTATGGTGATTATAAATAATTTGAGAGATTTGTGCCTGTTGTATCTTACAAGGGAGTCAGTCATATGGCTTCTTTGTTTGCTTTCTTATTACATGCCTCTAAAAATATGTCAACAGTGCATCTAAATTTTCCTGTAGAGAGGAAATATGTAGATCATAATGAAGGTACAAATGTGTTTAAAACCATATGTTGGCCCTCACAAAAAATATGCCAATGAAAGAAATGTTCTATTTGAAAGTTTTGGCACCATGTGGTGATGGTGGGTTGAAATGTCCATGGTGGGCTTTTTTGAACTTTCTTTCCCTGCTATTATATCTTTACATTTTTCATTTTAAAGGTTTCTGTAGTGCCACCTCCTCTCGTGCTTTCCCTCTGCCCCCCTACCTTGTTCTTTTGTGTTAAAGTGAGGCCTGAAAACACATTCTAAACAATGTCATATTCCATATACTTAGAGACAAAGGAAATAGTTGCTTAGCAACAAGGTCCTAGTGAAATTTTTGAATTTTCAGTTAGTTTTATTTTCCATTTTAGGTTAATGCTCAGGAAGCGGTTTGCCAAGAGATCTGGCACTAGGAGAAAAGTTGTACCTAAAACTCAGGGAGAAAGAGAGGACAAAAGGGCAGAACATGGGAAGCACTTTTTAAAAACCTGTTGTCACTACTGTGTTAGTCCGGGTAGACTAGAAGAACAAATTTCAAAGACATATATATCGATATAAGGAAAGGGTTTATATACAAAAGGAATGGGACATGGAGAAAGCATCTCAGCCCAGTCTAGTCCAAAGTGATAAGTCTGATATTAACCCATATGACCCAAATCAGTCTATAAAGTCTTCTTCCGACTCTCGAAGTCACAGGTCTGTGGGTGCAGAATCCTGGTGCTGGCAGGGCACCTCACCTCCAGGGCTCAGGGTCCATCAACAGCAGAAGCAACTCATCGCTAGCAGAGGACTCCATCTGGCTGCCCCAGCTTCAGAGGTCTGGCTCCATCAGGGCAAAGCTGTGTGGTCTCTCCGCTGGCTCCTCCAGCTTCT
The DNA here is from genome assembly GCA_004026705.1 of Nesogale talazaci. Classification (NCBI taxonomy): domain Eukaryota; kingdom Metazoa; phylum Chordata; class Mammalia; order Afrosoricida; family Tenrecidae; genus Nesogale; species Nesogale talazaci. The sequence continues at coordinate 50,153 of PVJH01005962.1, read as the reverse complement.
CGAACGCTGCCAGCTTGTCTTGTCTGTGATTAATCGTCTCTGAAACTAACTCCCCACAACTGGGGAAGATAGCTACTCATCTTCACGAGGGAAATATCTCAAGATTTCCCAGAAGTCTCAGGAGAAAGTCATGCCCACACAGAGGCCTCATTGGCTACTCAATGGCTATCTCCAGATTAACAGGCTAGACTCCACCCCTACATTTCAATCATAAAATTAACATAAGCACATGACTGCCACAACTACTCATTCTCTGGGGCGGTATGAAAGGAGGGAAGGGTTTATAGAGACTTAGACACAGGTAGGATGAAGAGCATTACCTTTCCATTTTCCTTCTGGTTCCTGTAAAGTCTTCTAAACACTCTTTGATACCAATCAAGTAGTTAGCACTAGCATGCATATAGTAGCTTACACATATGTGTCAGCCATTCAAACCTCTCTGGTCTTGAGAACTTTAAGCACAGACTGAGAGAGGGAGAAGTTGAAAACTCTGATTTTCTGTTTTTCCAAACCAAGCCCTAAGAGTGTCAGATCGATCTGACTTAGAGGGATCCTAAAGGGCAGAATTGAACAGTTCCATAGGGTTTCAAAGACTCTAAATTATTATGAGGATACTGTGACCCATAGTGGAGCGGGAGTTGGTGCCTAACCTCAAAATCAGCAGTTCAGGAAGAGAAAGATGAGGTCTTATATAATCCATTGATACAAGAAAACTCGTACTAATATAGGAATACATAGCCAGGATTTGATGAGAAATAGCATGTCAATATTTCACTTAGCTTTCATTTTGATTACTTGCAAGATTAAATCAATAAGATTTCTGATAAGATTGCTATTATTATCCACTTGCATTTTGGTTTTCCTATTACCATTTTTTAAGACTTTATTTCAATAATTTTATTGGGGCTCTTACAGCTCTTATAACATTCAATACATCATTTTTATCAAGCATATTTTTACACATTTTGCCATATTCATATCAAAATATTTTCTACTTGTGCCTTTGGTATAAGCTTCTCCTTCCCCCACCTTTTTTAATATAGATTTTATTGGGGGCTCTTACAGCTCTTATAACATTCAATACATCATTCATATTAAGCACACTTGTATACACGTTGCCACATTCATTTCCAAACAGATACATCTGTATCCTTTATATAATGACAACAGAAATAAGGAGGGTGAGAGTACAAATGGGGGAACTAATATGGAGATAATTACTTGAGGTCATATTTATTGAAAATACATGCTATTTGTCTTTATAAGTTTTTTAATACTTAGATTTTATTGTCACGGAAGCTCTGTTCTATACTGAATGATTTTGATAAAACTACTTTAGTCCCTCTCTATTTTCTTCTCCCTCATAAAATGTGGATATTAATTGTACTGATTTTGAGGTAGATAATGAGATTTCATTGAACTATTACATCTAAAGCACATAGAATAATGCCTGGACAATGCTAGTCACCCAATCACTTAAAATAGTTATCATCATGTAGAAAATTTATTAGTCAATTTCTTTGAGAGGTTTATCTTTGCTTTATGTTAAAAAGATCTGAATCTCTAGACAAATTATTTTAAAAGTCCATTCATATTTTCTATTCATTCATTCATTCATTCTTTTTTATGCTTAATTCTTTAATTCATCAGTATTTATTTTTTATTTTATTTTGCGGGGGCATCACTGCCCTGGTGGGAGTAGGAAGCCCAGCCTTGCTCCTGGAGAGCTGCTGCTAGATTTGAACTGCCAACCCTGTGGACCGCAGTCCCACACACAACCACTATGCCACCGGGGCTCAGCCCCCAACTCATGAGGATTTATTTTGAGATATGCAAGAGGTGTGTTTTCTTTTCTCTAAAAAACTCCCTCTCTTCATTTGTTCAATAATCAATCTTATATCCATGACTTTATAATTTCTTTCTTTCTTACTTTTTTTAACACACAGAATTATTTCTGGATAATCTGTTATATTCCTTTGCTCTGTTGCTTTTATTTCTATCATAGAATAACATTAAGAATAGTATGTTTTAATAGTTCATAGGTAAATTCTAATAGCTTAGTAGACCAATTCTAATCTCATGTTTTTCAAAATTCTCTGAATGACCTTTAGTGTGAAATAGTCCAGTGGAATAGCCAATTACTATTTCTATTATAAAGTAGTCTAGGTAAATAGCCATAATTTTTGCCTATTAAAATATAAGCAAGAAATATCACTGTGATTTTGAATAGAATTACACTGTTATAAGGTGGCTTAAATTATTTTATAATTTACTACTTATAAACTTTGAAAAATTAGGATGAGATATGACCCTTTGAAAATATTAAGGTTTTCATTTACAAAATATGATATATCTCAACAGTTTTAATGTGTTTTTCATAAAACTCGTGATAAAATTTTAATATTCTAGCAATTTGATAATTTTTTTCTTATTGAAAGAGCACCTTTTTCTATATTTTATCAATTTAGATATATGAAGAAACAAGATAATTAGGGTTTGCATTTGATCTACCTTTAACTATTTAGATTGCCTTCCTGTGTCCTTTTATGTGAGAAGCTTGGATTCTGAATCAAGGACTACAAAGAAACCTCATTTAAACTTGAAATTGGGCAACCCTGTGCAAGGAGTTTCCTTGAATTATTAGTCTCAGAAACTCATTGTAAAGTGACCAGGTTTTAAGTGGGACACCATTGACCAAGTGGAGGGAGGGTTCTTGATTAAACTTTTGGTCTATATGGAGCAACAAAAATGTTCATAAAGCGCAAAAATAGTATTGTAATATATTTATTTAATTTTAAAACACCAGGGGACGCAGGACAAGTTGCTAAAAAGTGGGATGTCTGGTCAGCTTATCATAAGGGGCAGTTCTGCCCTGCCTGATCACCATGAGTTAATATTGACTCGATGGCAGAGAGTGCTGTACTCTGAATGAAGCATAGCAACTAGTTCAGCAACATATGAATGTTCATGACAAAGAGGAGTGTGTTAGTGCAGGTAGACTAGAGAAACAAATTCATAAACACTCATGTGGATATAAGGGAAAGGTTTATATACAAGAGGAATGGAACCTTGAGAAAGCATCCCAACCCTATCCAGTCCAAAGTCAAAAGTCTGATATTAGCCCTTATGTCTGATACCAGTCCATAAAGTCTCCGTCCAACTCACAAAATCACAGGCCAGTGGGTGCAGAGTCTTGTGTAGCCAGTGGTGGTAGAAGCATTCAGGTGCTGGCAGGAGTCTCCACCTGGCCCCAGAAGTTTGGTTCCATCAGGGTAAGCCCATGTGGCTTCTCCTCCAGCTCTTCCAGTTCCTCCAGTCTCTAGGAATCAGAATTTATCAGCATGCTGTCATCTCATCTTGTCTGTAGTTTGTCTTCAAGGAACTAAACCAAGTTTCTCTCCTCCAATTGGGAAATACTTTGAGACTACCCAGAATTCTCAGGAGAAAGCCATGCCCACACAGAGGCCTCATCAATCTCCAGATTGACAGGCTAGACTCCACCCCTAGACTCCCAATCATGAAATTGACACAGGAGTATATGACTGCCACAAGGAGGCCAGAACACAGATGTTAAAAAAAAAAAGTACAGCAAGGCTTATGTGGCTGGAATATAGAAATGAGGATTGAAATAAAAATGGCATTCAATGAGAAAAACCATTGGGATAAGGTCAAGTAATCCCTTTATGTTTAAGAGGGAAAATAAAAGGCATTGGAAAAAATTAAAAAGAAAAACGAAGAAAGCATCTAATATTATATATTTTTCCCTTAATAGCCAAATAGTTCTATTGTCTTTAAAGAAATATTCTTTGATATTTAGCCTTCTTTAACATTCAAAAAGAAAAATCTTGCTTTTCTTCCCATTTTCTTGATACAGTTCATTGCCACCAATCAGGTCACTGTGTGCTGCAAGATGAAAACTATCAAAGGCATTCTTTTTTACTGTTTTCTTGTCAGTACTGATCATGAACAAACCACATTGAACCCCCTTCTAACAGTGGCTGTGGACCAATCAGTGTCCCTTCAGTGACAGTTAAGAATGATGAATGCTAAGCGTATGTGAAGAATGTCAATTAATCAGAAAGACTCGAGAGACACAACATTCTCCAAAAAAATACTGAAAGAAACACTGAGGTACAGAAATTATAGAATTTTCCAGTTTCTCCATCAAAATAATTATACCCTTTTAAATTCATCTACACTATGACATTTAACAAATGGCACTCAGGGTTACTAGTAACTTCTAACTTATAGTGTATATATCAGTGTCATATGTATTTTATATCCATTTGTTTCTATAAACTTATTAAGCACTTTTTTTGGAGATACTATACTACTTGCTAGGCTTGCAATGTCAAATCAGACATCCTTGTAAAGGACCTAGACCACTGGAGGATATAAAAGAAGTGAGTGTATTGCAGAGGTGTGATAAAAATGTGACAGAAATGGGTTGAGATATAAGAATAAAAATGGCTAGATTTCCAGATGAACAGTGGAGCTGATAATTACAAGTGAAACTCTTACAGAAAACAAAAACATGATCAAATGTTTTTCAGGATATGGCGAGTACTGGGGATCTTTAAGTCTTACTTTAAGCACTTTACTATTGTCTCCTTGAAGAAACAATATTCTAGGTCATGGGTTATTATTTTTCTCTTTAATGGATGAGAAAATGGACAGGTAAACCATTCACTTTAGGACAGTTTTGCTATATAATAGCAGAATGAGCCTGTTGATGTAACTTTTGCATAGACTACACTGTTTCCATCATACTATATAATTGAAGAAGAATGACTCAGGTTATACTTGAGACCAGTGCTTCTCTAACTTCCAAATGCCGTGACCCTTTAATACAATTTTTAAGGTTGTGGTAACTCCCCAACCATAACAGTATCATCATTACTACTTTATAACTTTCATTTTGCTACTATTATGAATTGGGTGACTCCAGTGAAAGGGTCATTTTACCCATAAAGGGGTTGCGATCCACAGGTTGAGAACTGCTGCACTAGGCCAATAGACCATGAGTTGCAGAGTTGACTCTTACTTATGGTACCCCATGTGTGTCAATGGAGAACAGTTGCCCATTGGGAATTGGATCGCCTGGTCTGGCATCTGGAATGCTTGGGGGTAGATTAAAACTTCCAATCTTTCAATAAGCTAAGAGTGCTAACAATTTGTTCTTCACAAGGATGCTCAAAAAATAGAGTCCAGTAATAAAAGATATACTCACTAAAATTAGTATATTACATATAGTACATTTCTAGACACCTCTTGTGATACTCTCATCAGCTTTGTCAGTTAGGCAAGGAATGCATTTTCATCTCTGCTTTATATAGAGAAAGAAGGGTCTTGTTGAGTGTATTTAGGTACAGGCTCAAAAAGCATGCTTGCCTTTCTCAGCATGGATATATTGTTCCCACAGGGCAATGTAATGGTGCATTGTATTTTAGCTTGTCATTGTATTTTAGCACCGGGAGACTGCAATCATTCAGCTATCCTTGAAAGTAGTTCTGTTTCTGCACTAAGAACTGAAATTATAGTGTCTCAAAGCTAAATTTAAAAGAGCAATTTGCTGTTGTCCCCTTGAAGAAACAGAGCCAATCAATGTAATAAAAAAATTTTAAGATCACTTTGTACTTTGTCCAGTTGCTATTGCAGCATGTGACTCAAAAGGAGGAGCAAACTTCCTGTCATTATGTAATATTTAGAAAGCAGCAGAGTGCTTGGTCAAAGATAGCCAGTCAGTAGATGGATAGACGAACAGAAAAGTGGATGGATGGAAAGGAAAGTGAATGGGTGGCTATTACCAGAAACGACAGAGGAAGACCTCTTTCCCAACATCACAACTAATTTGTCTTATTTTACTTTTCTTTCAGGGGAAGTTCTAGCTCTTGTCCAGAAGAAAGACGAGTCAGGTGAACAATCTTGAAGTTAAGGGCAGCCTTTAATTGGAACTCTCTTTAAGCAAGGGGTACTCACAACCCACTCTATATGCTATTATGACTGATGGTTACATCCAATCTTAAATCTTTCAGTTCCTTGCTGTCATACCAAGTTAGTTACCATGGTCTGTGCCTATCCCTATTTCTTCACTCACCTCCTTTCTTCAGAACATTATCGCCTCATTTTTGCCTGTTTACAATAGGGCCTCAATTGATTTATCTTTACCATCCTTTCCCCCTTCCACTCCTATGTTGAGCATAGCCCCAGCAAATATTTAGATAATTTAACTTACTTTCCTGTTGCAAATCTTTTAGTATATTTACATGATAGCCTCCGGATTTTTTGTTCTAGGCCATGCCCCTAAATTACCAGGTCCTTAATTTGTCATGTTTCTTTCCAAATTGTTTCCTACTTTATCTTTGTGAACCTTTCAAACCTGAGTCATATCTTTACTGGACTCAGAGCATACTTTTCATCTCACCTCTCACAATTCATTCATTTGCCCCTAATTTTTGGAGAACCCTTTTGTGTTGGCAATGTGATAAACACTGAGTGTTTAGAAATGACAGGATATGAAGACAAAAGCTGATGCTGTCAACAAGCCTAGTGTTCCAGGGTGTACTTAAGCTATTTGATTAAAGTATTAAAAGAGTACTATAGTTTAAGGAGAACATCTCCAAATGTTAGGGAGAAATGCCTTCAGAATAAATTTATTATTTTCATCTTTGGTTAATCATTATATATTTTATCTCAGAATGTCCTGAATTATAACTTTATGTCTTCTCTACCTCCTTTTTGTAATTATCCATAAAGCCAAGGAAATATTCTCACTTCTGGCTCCTGATAAGACAGAACAGTGACTGCCCCATACATACTGATATACCTACTAGTCGTTTTTCCCCAGTTGGTTGTCACATCACGGTAGGCATTATAAACACGTTTGTTATATCTGTGTTTTAATCATGCTAGCAAATAGTTTACCCCAAAACTATTGAATAACAAACCAAGATTTGAACCCAGGTCATTGTGACCAAAACCCACGGTCTTAATCATTTTCACATAGAAAAGAATAAGTACTATAATTAAGGAAAATGAACTCTCCTCCTTATGGGTGTTTCCTCTTCCTTTGAGACTTTGTAAGAGTCTGGAGGAAGTCATCTACATTCAAAAAGTATTTTTTCTTCTCTTTACAAAGAAACCTGTCAAAATTGAATTCAAAAGTGCAAGTAGTCATTCCAGAAAGTTTTAAGCTCCAGGCATGTAAAAAGAATTGGGACAGAAAAGGGTGAGGAATCCTGAATGTTGATGCTGAAAGAATTGGGAGCATATATAGATAATACACTTTATCTCAGCAGTTCTCAAGCTGTGGTCCTAACCCCTTTGGAGGGTCAAACGACCCATTCACAGGGGTCACCTGATACATAACAGTAGCAAGATTATAGTTATGAGGTGACAAGGAAAGTCATTCTTTGTTGGGGAGGTCACCACAACATGAGCAACTGTATTAAGGGTTTCGGCATTAGGAAGGTTGAACCACTGCTTTATCTAGATTAACAATCACATTATGTTTTCCACTTCATGTACCGGATAAAACAATGAGACCCAGAGTGACAATTGTAGGAAAAGATGGCTGTGTTGGAAAGCTTTTCATTTGGGGTTGGGGAGTCTCCCCACTAAGCTCAGCCAATAAAGCTGCTTTGATTTGTCCTCTATGCTGAGAGGTTACTTGCTTCTCTCCTGCTGCACGGCATCCATGGGATGGACTCACAAGGGAAGTGGCTTGCTTGCGCGGGCAGATCATGAGCTGCACTGGGCTTGGCAGGATTGGCAGTTGTCCCACGTCTGTCACTGTAATCAGATACTCACTCCCTACCATGGATTCAATGTTGACTCTTAGGGGCTTCTGAGACTGTTGTTGTTGATGTGAGCGGAAAGCCTAGCCTTTCTTCCAAGGAGTTGCTGTGGTTTGCAACTGCCAAACACGTGGATCAGACCCAACATGTAACCCTACACAACCTGAGCCAGAGGAGAGGATTATGCTAATGAACCAGACTCGGTCAGTTGGCTCATCGTCTCTCTTTTTCTCCCATCTGAATAGACTCTTAAAAGTTCTGTTGTATTCAAGTCTCTTTAAAACTCCTCTGCTGATGTTGGCTAGATGGAAGCTGACCTTGCAGACACACGAAGTCAGAGTTAGTCAGAGGAAGCAGTTACAAGGAAGTAGAAAGAACATGGAACCTGACTTAGGAAATCTGGGTTCTGGCTGTGGCTTGGCCTTACAGTTGAGTGAGCCTTTTTGAGCTTCAGCTTATTATCTGTAAATGGAGATAAAATACCTCCAAAAGGGCTATTTTGATGGTTAAATACATTTTTCCTTGTGAAAGGATCCAAGACACAAGAGACACTGGTTTGTTTGCTTTTTCCTTTGTCTCTAAATGACTCTCCATCCCCATTCTGGAGTGTATTGACATGCACTGGCTTTCGTTAACTCATGAAAACTAGTGAATCAGGATCATGATCCCAAAGTGAGCAAAACTATTAAAACACCCAAACATTAATGTCTAAGTATTGGCTGGAACATTCCTGGAGTTGACCAAATAATGAAAACTTTTCTTTTGTAACTCTGTGCTATCCATTATTGTAACTTGAAAAAGTTGCAATAAGAACTGAAAGTCTCTCCCCACCTCCCCTATCACAAATAAATTGTAGACTCATGAATAGACAGTTTCATTTTTCTCCTGCTGTGCAGCCATTGGGTTTGAACTACTGACCCTGTCATTAGCAGCTCAGTGTGTCGTCCACTCTACTACTAGGGATCTCAGCTATTATCATAAGAGATGGGGGAATGCAATGATGTGTGGCGTACTCCAATAACTGTCTTTGTCCACAAGCTATGTTTACTTTCCATATGAAGAATGGGGAAAAATGCGTTTATAGATCTGCCTAAAATAAAGCAAGATATTTGAAATTTTATTTTGTCACAGTCAATTACGTATACCCTAGGTGATATAATGAAAGATGCGAGTTAGCCAGCCCATGCAGGGTCCCACTCTGTGGGGCAGCTTGATGAGCAGAGAACAGGCTTTATTACAACCTCTCTTAAAGCAGGAGCTCGTCCGTGAAACTTGAAGCCAGTGTTCCTGGTGGCAATGACTAATGGAAGGATAATCCCCCACCAATCTTTTTAAAGTCTTTGTCCACTGGGGCCCACTGAGAACTACTTGGGGTTGCATGCAAATCCCTATCAAGAAAGTATGGATCAAGGACTGTTCATAAACAGGAAAAAAGAACCAGATTTAAGTATTAATACTAGATAATTGAGTCTCTGACCATAATGCTGCAAAAACACAGGTGAACAAATTCACTGCCAGGTGATTCTGACTCATAATGACTCTGTAAGACAGGGTATATTTGTCCCTTTGGGTTTCAGAGATTTTAAACCTTTATAGCAGTAGACAACCTCATCATTCTCTTGAAAAACAACTGATAGAGTTGAACCACTGATCTTACGGTTAGCCACTCACAGTGTAGCCCACCAAGACATCAAAGGCCCTGATCATTGTGCCAGATACTTTAAAAACTTTGTTTCATTTCATTGCCCAAATAGACAGACCCCTATTTAATAGCTAAACTGTGACATAGAGGTGAAATAAAGTCACACAGAAAATAATATCAAATGTATATTTGGACCTGGAATCAGGGCTTAATTCTCACATCTGCTGTTTGTAATAATATGATATACTAAACATCTTATTCTGAGTACTGTTGTCAGTTTTCCTTTTTATCATGACTTCTCTCACATTAAAATGTAGGCTAAGCTGAGCCCCGGTGGTGTAGTGGTTGTGCGCAGGACTGCGGCCCACTGGGATGGAGGTTTAATTCCAGCTCACAGGAGCAAAGGCTGGGTCTCCTACTCCCACCACCAGAGGGCAGTGATGCCTAAAAAAAATGTAGGCTAGTTGACTTACTATTACTCCAGATTTGATGCACATGGGATTAGACTTTTGATGGAAAAACTCCACAGTGCTCTTTTAAATTGGATAACACTTTTTATTTTCTATTCTGATTGATTATATCTTTATTTGTCTGTGAAGAGAACTGGTGAGAAAACAAACAAAAACATCAACACTGATCTGTTTTCAAGGTGTCTAATTAAAAACCCTATCCATTCATTATGCCAAATAACTCTCTCATCAAACATTTATTGATTATTTTTTAATTTGGCTGGCATCATTCAGGATTGTGAAGAAGATAAATATGACCTTCAGAAGGCAATCACATTTTAAAATACTGTACTTGTGCTTAGCAGCTCATGGTGTAGCCTACTGTGCCATCAGGGCCCATGTCTAATGTTTTACTTACAGTGAGGTATAGAATATTAAAATTGCCTATTTACATTTTTATCTCCCAAGAGAAAGATATGCTATCTATCGTGTAGGATTCTCTCTTACCTTCATCCCATATCTGCTTTTTTCCATGTCTCCATGTCTTTGTGACTGAATACTTGTGGAACTGAGGGCTCTTGTATGCTGAAATGGAAGAAAGTAGCATCTCCCATTGGAGCAGAATGAATTCAAATCTTAAAACATTTTGCTTTACAGAGAAAGGTGGACTTGAGAAGCAGAAAAAGATAGTTCACAAGGGCCATGATGAAGCATTGAAAGTGACTGCCAAGGAAGAAAAGGCTAAAGGGGCTTTAGTCAGAGTTCATAGCATGAACAAAGGGGTCCTTTAAGGGCAATGGTGCAGAGTGCACCAAAGGAATAGTGAATGATCCAAAAGACATGAATATTATCTCAGAGACCCCAAGGGGCCCTCTTATTCTTGTCTTACATTGTTGTTGTGAGGCAGTTTAAATTCAGTGGCAGTGGGTTGTGGATGTTCATGGGGACACACAATGTTGATGCAAGTGGAGTGAAGCAGCAGCCAACGTGGCCATGGCAATAGTTGTGAGATTATTATCTAAATAAATACTTTCATTCTCTTATTGCACAAGAAACTATAAAAAAATTAAGTATAGAGATAAGTATTGTTGGTGTGGGGGGAATGTGGGACCCTATTCATCACAGTAATGCCATGAAATAAACTTCTGGGGTCTTATTTGAATCCTCATAATATTCATTGGGAATTAAAAAAAAATCTTGCTTCAAATTCTAATTTCCTATGATGCTACTCCTTCACCCCAACCCCTTGAATAATTTTGGGAGGATAAAAATCAAAGAAGACCCAGGAAACCCTGCTGAACTCTCTGTTGTCTGTTGTAAGCTGTATTCCTCCCTCCTCTTGCTCCCGACCCTTGAGCTGGCACTAATATTGTACACATATAAGCCTGATTAATTTTTCTCTTGTTTTACTTGCTTATGTCTCCTGTTGTTAAGGTATTGTATATCCATTGGGCCATATACATTTCCTGGAAACTTTATGAAAATAACATGAAGTTGACTTATCTCCAAAACATATGGTTTTATGAAACTGTGTAATTTCAAGCAGAGTTGGCCATTGCTACCATTAGAGCTTATCAGTAGGGACAACAGGTTTATGTAGACACATAAAAAGAGGGGAAGTCTCTGCACTTCACTTGACTTAGCAGAATGTTTACATGATTGGACCCTGCTAAGTTGTATTTGTACCATTGAATGCCTAAAGCAGCTGCTATCAAAGTCACATATAGAGAGCCACCTAAAACTATCACCTATGCAGACTTGTGGGATGATGGCCATTATCAAATAAGCCTGGATGAAGTCCTTCAACAAAGACTAGGGGAAACACTAAAGAGCCAGGATCTCTTAAAATCAGGAGACCAACTGCAAAGCGAAGTAGACCTAATTTCCTCGAGCCTAGAGTCTGTGGGAATGGGAAGAACACTGGGAGAAGGAAGCATCGCTGAGCATGTGGAGATTGATGAATTTTGCTGGCTGCTACGGGCAGGCCCAGGGTGTATCTCTGCTAGGACTCATGTCTCCTCCCATGTCTTCCCTTTACTTTACCAAGCGTGATGTCCTTCTCCAGGGAATTGTCTCTCTTGACACTCTGTCCAAAGTATGTAAGACAAAATCTAGATCTCCCTATCTCTGAGGATTACGCTGGCTGTACTTCTCCCAAAATAGATTTATTCGTCCTTTGGGTGGTCCATGGGACTATCCATGTCCTTCTCCAGCATCACAATTCAAAGATGGGGCTCTCTACTCTACTCTAAGTAAGAGTAGCCGTCTGAGGAACTCACAGGGCCAGTTCTACACTGTCCTATAGCGTAACTATGAGCTGGTGTCTACTCTACGACAGTTAGTTTGGCTTATGTATCAAACATTCTCTTTTTGTTTTGCATCTCTAAGCATATACTTGTTCTATGCTTCACAAACTGCTGGGAAACCAGCAGTAATAATAAAAAATCCCAAGATAAAATAACAAGAATAAATAAAATAATTAATAATAATATAAAAATGCAAGAAAGAACAATTATCATCAGTATTGTAAAAGCCAGGGAATAAATTTTTGACATGGGATGTTGAAGACATACTTTAGCCTAGATCAAATTCAGAGTGGGTCAAGATGAAGGTCAACTGACCTAGTGTCAAATTATACCATGTTCAATCCACCGTAATCAAGTTGACAATAATCTCTGTTGGACAGGACAGCTGTTTGAGTCCCTTGCTGTGGCTAGAAGCGATCTTTCAGAGGCTTGGAACTGGGGAACAAGGGGCTAGGCAGGGTTGTGGGAAGGGTATAATGGGAAAGGGCTTGAAGAATGGTCTTTGTGGTGTTGGAGTGCATTTGTACCTTAATTGTGGTGATATGTACATACCAATACATGCATGATAAAATATCAGAGAGCTGTGCATAACCATTTATCCAATCAATAGCATCTTTTTAGAACCTTTGGTAACTGACTGTGGTTATGTAAGTGTTAACCATTGGGAGTAACAAAATAGAGGGTACTTGGAATCACTCTGTTTTTGTGTTTATTTTTTCAATACTCTTGGAACCTAGAATGAGTTTCAAATGAATAGTTAAAGAATGGTAGCAATAATTATGACTAGAGCAAGATTTTGTATCTCTTAAATCCAATTCAAGTTCCTGTTACCATATATTGCATGCCTACTGGAACAGCCAATAGCAATAACTTAGAGGAAGAAAAGTTCTTTATGTCTTCAAATGATAATTTTCTGTTAAGAAAACTCCTGAGAAACTGAGTACAGCATGTTACCTATGACAGCTGTAGCTAGAGTGCCAGATTCCACCTTGTCTAAATTAAGACCTTCCTGAGTTCCCCAACCCTCTACCAGCATTTCCCATTTGAGAATCCAAGTTGCCCTTCAAACTTTCCATGCCATTACCATGATCACTTACACCTTAGCTTAATATGCTAACTAACCCTATTCATTTAATCAGTTTTGAATTGCCTTAAGGTCAGACATAAGTATATGTTTTCTGTTCATATACCTTATTCAGAGATAATTGTTAAATTCTATGTAGTGTGATAAAATTATGGTCAACCTCATTCACAAGAAAATTTTAAAAAGCAAAGCCTTTTCAAAATGGACTAACGTGGCATTTTCCGTGACAGGTACATTCACAAGATAGTTGTTTGTAAAAATGTAAGAAGCAAAGCTCTTTTCCAAAACAGACTTAATATGACATTTCAGAGACACAAGTCCCAATGAATTCAAAAGTTGGCCTAACTTGGCTTAAATTTTAACTAGAGCATCACATCTCTTGCTGTTGGAAAAATTTCTAAAAATTGAATTCATATTGATTTGCACGACTCATGGTGAATATAACTGAAAGTTTAGGAATCATTCAGACAAGGGCTGACTCTGGGCTTTCCATGCCACCCACCAAAGATCTTGGCTGTCTGGTGATGGCAGTTGTCAGCCTCGTGGCTTGCATTGTACTCAGGCATTCTCAAACTCCAAATCTAAACTCACTGCCATCGAGTTGACGGTGACTCATAGTGAGCATGTAGGACAGGGTGGAACTGCCCTGCAAGTGCTCCAGACTGCACTCTTTATGGGAGTAAAAAGCCCTGCCTTACTCCTGCAAAACAATTTCACCAACTGGTTAAATTGAACTCCTGACCTTGAGGTTAGCAGCCCAACTCATAAGCTGTGTGCCACAGGACTCCCCCTCGCTGTTCCACTCTCTCCTTTCAATATAGAGCAATATGACCTCCAAAGTTCTACTTCTGACACTCATGACCACAGACTCCAGAGGAAGAGAGGTTTGAAGAAGAAATCGAAGGACTCAAGTAACAAATGCAAAGTCACTATATATATTTTTTTATTCAGACTGTTCTGTACTTATTCCAAAGTTCATTATTATAACTAAAGTGATGAAACATACAAGTCAGTCACAGTAAACACAACAAACCATCTCTGGATATTATGGAGGACATTTAAATTGTTCAGAATGTATTCCTTAAAAAAATTTACAGGACAAATTTTGAAACTGTTATTGGAAGAGGATGTGGATGCTGAGAGAAATTTGGTCAATTGTGCCAAGTTGAACACTGAAAAAATTGCGCCAAACTGAAAAAATATTAGGGAAAAGTATTTACATAAAGGATATTTTTTCCTCACTTCAGTTGGGCCACACATCAGCAGACATGGTTTGAGATCTGCCTTTACCTTTTGTTGAATTAGAAAAATTAATTAATTCTTTGAGCTCTCATGTTTAGAATATAAATAAGGTGAAGATAATAATGCTGGTTCCCATACTGATTGTGAGGATTAAATGAAATGATGATTGTAGAAGTGCTAAACATCCATAATTAAAGATGAATAAAGATAAGGTGCTTTCTCTTTCTCACATATGGACTTGTATGTTAGTATATTTATTTGTGTATTTATTTCTCATGGGATATTTTGCATTTGGTAGCATTATTGTTAATACAATAGTCATATAAGAAGCATAATACTTGTGAGAAAGTGTGCACCATTATCTCATCACTATGATGAAAACAATTTTCATCTTTATAGATAAAGGAAAGTGATTGTAGAGAGTTTGTGTGAGATACTTTACATGTACTCTTTCATTAAGTTCTCTCCCAAAAACCATGAAGTAAATACGATTATTCCCCCTTCACATAATATGTAACTGATGAAATATTTTATCAGTCACTAGTCAGAGTTGACTGTAGAGTTGGCTCTGACTTAGGGAGATGGTATTTATTACAAAGTAGAACTCCTCTTCATAGGGTTTTAAATGAGTGTGATCTTTCAGAAGAAGTTTAGTAGGTTTTTCTTTAGGATATGCCTACAGAACTTTGAACTACCACCCCCCTGGTTACTAGCTGAACTCTTAGCTATTTTCTTAGTGTGCCCTGTCACACTAGTCAACAGCAAAGCTTGAGTCACACCCAAGTTTGTTGGACAGCACCTCTTTGTGGTTTCCACAAGAGAATATATTTGATCATAGGAAATTTTAAGTCCCTTCTGATTTAAAGAATGTTTGAGCACCAAACAAGCACCCTTTCAAAGTGCAATGTTTTTACAGGGATATTTCTGGTATTGTTAGCTGTTGTATAGCTGTTCAAATGTCTAGTATTTAAAATTTCAATACTTAGCCTAATCATTTTACCATCTGCTATACAATGATGAGCCCATCTGCCATGGTATTCAAGACAGTGTCAGATTCCATTTATTCTGCAAGAAGACAATGCCTTTGGAAAGAGCATATTTAAATATGTCTGATTACAGCATTGTGTTATATTTTTAAAATCGTACAGCTAGTTCCATATGGTTGAAATGGTAGCTGAAGTTCCAACATTGGTGAGATAATGGTGAGATAACCTATTGGAGAACAGTTTCCCCAAAATTGAATTGGGATTTCCAATCTGGCATGATGACTCTGTATTAATGACTCCTGAATTACACTCTGCAAAACACATTCTCCAGAAGATTTAGAGGGACTATTCTACAATTATCTGCCATTTAAAACAAAGCAGTGACATTGAGTTAATTCTGACTAGGGCAGACTAAGTAAACTCGCCCCTGTGGATTTCTAAGACCATCGCTCTCTACAGGAAGAGAAAGCCTCATCTTTCTTTTGTAGAGCAGCTCGTGCTTTTCAACTGCTGACTTTGTATTTACAGCACGTCATGTAATACACTAAACCACCATGGTTCCTACCCTTAAATAAAATGCCTTAAAATTCATTACTCATATCCAGTGGTGGGATTCAGCTGGCTCAGACTGGTTAAGTAGAACAAATACTTAGTTTTCTGTTGGATTCCTCAAAGCAGATGTTAAAATGGCACTTGTAAGCAGGGGTTTCTCTAAAGTGCCAAGGGGCAGCTCTACCCAGCATTGCTATGCGACAGTAGACTCCGTGGCATTTGGTACAAAGGTAGGCATGAAGCAAGTACCTATATACAGCTCATCTTTGATAAAGACGAAAACACGTTAAATTGGGAAGAGATAGTTTTTCCAACAAGTAGTGTTAGAAAAACTAGGTCTTCACTTGCCGAAGAGTGAAACATGGCCCATATCTCATACTACTGCAAAAACGAACACAAGATGGATCATAGACCAAAACATAAACCACACTTATAGTGATCATCAGCAATAAACAGGTACAAATATAAGGCTCTCTTACAAGGCATAACATTACAACATCTATGCTCATCAAAAGAATCAACAGAAAACCCACAGAGCTAAAAAAAAATTCAGTAATAATACATCAGGCCAATCTCCAACTATACACATTACTAAGAAAAATACAAATAACATAATGAAAAAGGTACAGAAGATCAAATCACGAATTTACCAACAACCATATGTAGAAATGCTTGTCATTACCAACAATAGTTATGTTAGACAGGGACACTAATAATTCTCTCTCTCTATTTATGCAGATAGTTATATAACATAAGAAATAAACAGTTAACTACTTATCTACAAAGCAGTACAAATGGCTCGGTGCAACTCACTTGTGCGAGACGGCTAGTACACTGAAAGTTCTTCAAGTCTTGAGGGCCACCAGGGAGTCCTCTGTAGAGCCATTCAGGCTATCCAGCCACAAGCAGCAAAGGGCAAAGGAGGTCACCCACAGTCTGCCAGAGTCCAACAGTCCCCAGCTCAAGAGATGTCCATTCCAAGAGCGTGGCAAAGCAGAGCTTGAAGGAACCTCAACTCGCAGCAGCACAGTACACAGATCAGGTGTCCCACAGGTAGTGTCACTTGGAGAGACACAGGACAAACAAGGCAGCTGGCTGGTCTGAAGATTCAAGAGCTAGAGAGCCAGGGTGGAGCTCACCAAGCCATTTATATCTCTACCCTTCACTTGATCTTACGTGTGTTCATTGGCCATGTTGTCACAACAAACCTACCTCTCTTCTTTGGCTATGTTGGTACAACAAATCTATCACAATAATAAAAATACAAATAAAACAACTAGGTATGTAGCTGCAGAGTCTGATAAACCCAGTGTAGGCAGGAAGACAACAGGAGGGTGGCTGAAAGGGCAGATGAATCCGAGGTTGGCAGGTCAAGACGCCAGGTCCCCGATGACTTCTAGGATTGGCAGACAGGATGAAAAACATTTGACTGAAGACCTACGAAATAGTGGTCGATGAGCCCAATGCAGGGTCCAGACCTGTGGAAAACAAACGAACAAACAAACTTTGCACAGTATTCACATATATAGGACGCAGGACACACACCAAAGGAAATTTTCTTTGAATTCCCTTAGGGATGGACAGCATCCTACATTAATCTTATTGATTCACTGCTCAAAGCAGATTTCATTATGATGTTAATAGTATTGTGTTAGGGAAATTCATGGTGGGTTACTCAGTGTTAACTGCCAAGTCCATGAAAATCCTGGCCCAGTCATGTTGGTATAAAATGTAACTTTAGGGTTAGGGTTAGATCAGAAAAAAATAAAATTATATATATAATATATATATATATATATATATATATATAAATTACACACACATATATGTAAATATCAGACCAGTCCTGCTAAGTGCATGATCTATGTGCTTAAGTTTCTATTGAGAGAAATACCTCAGACGGGATCATTTGTACTGCTTAGTACACCTCTCTTCCTCATTCTTGATGGATGCCAAGGTCATTATCAAGGCCAAGATTTTACTATTGATACTTTTCTATGTGGTGCATCTTGGGTCCAAGATTAAAAGTCTGTTGAAGCATTATTTCTTTCACTAATTCTTAGAGTATTACAATGTAAAATCTAAATCTGATCATTATGCTCTTTGAAAAAGTATATTTTAAGGAATTTGAATGACTCACTTTCACCTTCATTATGAAGTACAAATATACCCAGATCAGGTATGGTGGCTTTTAAATTATTATTGCCATTGATTTTATATTTCTCTTGGGCTATGCTCCAGTAACTCAGATATATATATCTCCTTGGCCCACATCATTACTAAAGAAGCACACATCTGAATCCTTCTTAAATCCTCTAGTTGTTTCCTTGGCACTGAAAGTAAAACACACTTTTTATCCCATCTTTTACCATCCCCTCTCAAATCTTTTTCTTGGATCTCCTCTCAAACTCTCTTGTGCCCTGCATCTTTCTGTCCAGTTGATGTTTTAAATATGTGTGCCCTTTATGGCCTATCATGTTCTTTACTCAGGAATTTTAATTCACTGTCAGTGTACCTAAGATCTTCCTATTCTTCCCTCTTCATATGGTTCTTCATCTGTCAGATCTGTTTAAATATTATCAGTTGAGATTGTTAATGTTTATTGTGCCAACATGGCCAATGAACACATGAGGAATTAATTGAAGGGTGGAGATAAACAGCTCTGCCAGTCTCACCTTTCTTGCCCCTTGTTCTTTGATCATTGGACCAGTGTGTGGCTGCCTTGGTTGTTCTCTGCCTCAATTGGCAAGCTACACTACCTGTGGGACACCTAAGTGGTAGACTGTGTCACTGTGTCATTGTAATTGCAAGACCTGCTTCACCACACTACTGGAACATACATCTCTTGAGCTGGAGACTGTCAGAACCTTTCATCTGGTGACTGTTGGTGACTTCTCTGCCTTGCTGTTTGCTGTCTGTGGCTAACTAACCTGAATTGCTCTACACAGCACTACCTGGAGGTCCTCAAGAACCGCCAGTGTCTCACAGCTGTCTCATGGGAGTCAGTTGCACTGAGCCATTTGTACTGCCTTATAGATTATTTAACTGTTTATTTCTTATGTTATCCATCTATATAAATATATATGAAATTATTAGTGTTTGGGTTTTGTTTCTCTAGAGAACCTTGTCTAACATATCAGTGAAACTTTCTTTGACCATGCTATCCATGCATTAATTTTCTACCTTGTATCTCAGAATTTTAAAAAACCCTTTATAAAGCCAAAGTCCATAGCTGTTGAGTTGATTCCAGCTCATTGCAAATCCTTTGGACAGAGTCAGACTGTTCTTTTTGGTTTCAGAGAAAGTAAATCTTAACAAGAGCAGATAATATCTTTCTTTCATGGAACAGATGATGTACTGGAATTGCTGGCTCTGCGGTTAGCACTCCAATGTTCACCACAGTGGGGCTCATGGATGCCTTTATAAAGGAGAAGTTTGACACTCTTTAAATAATCTTAGAGTGTCACTCAAAGATTCCTCTACCTTCTCTCTGAAGCGTTCCTAACCACCTACACAAAATTCATGTTTCTCTTTCATCCCAATGGCATATTGAATCTATACAAGTGTGTTGCATTGAAAGCTTATATAAATGTCACTGCCACCCATCTTTGAAATACTTGAAGTCAGTATCTGACTCATAGTCTTTCTTCAGAGCTTTAAAAACAGTAAGTTCTCTCTACAGGGTACCCGAACAAAGCGAGCTAGTAAATATCACAAGGAAGTATGCCTTGAGTAACTTGGAATCTCAGGATACCCAATCTCTCTCTACACGCTAGATGCTGTTATACAGCTGTGACTCATAGAGATGCTATAGATAACAGAATAAAACACTGTCCAACCTGGTGTCCAACTCACAATTGTTGTATTTGAACCCATTGTGTTGTCATTCTTTTGGAAAGTGACCCTCTGCTTTTTGTTGCTGACCCTCTGCTTTGCCCAGCATGATGTTCTTTTCAAGGGACTTGTCTTCCCTGATAATATGTGTATGAGTGTACAGAACAATAGTGAGTAGAACAAAGACCAAGTTAGAGGAACTCAATTTATTTACAGAGTTTGATTTAACAGATTCATCACTCCTAGATACATCTTCTTACCTCAGCACTTAATAGGGCATCTCAGGTCATTATGCTAGTTCATTAGCTCTTTAGTGTTGATGAGCCGCCCAGCCCCCCAAAGAAAAGCACCCCTTCTAAACAGCATCAAATAGATGTACTGTGAACTACCTACCCAGGCAGATACTAGTTTCCTCTTCTGAAAACCTATCAACCACCCCCCTATTTGAGCTATTCTAAGGCCTTGCCTCTTCTATGGTCGTGTTGGCCACTTCTTGCTGAAGGAGCTAACCTACTAACTATATGTGTATTAGCTGACTGCTTTCTTGGATTAAAAATAATTGAACTCAATTTGAAGTTTGACTCAAGCTGAGAAAAATAGATTTATTCATTTATCCATCATGCACACACTCATTCATGTATCTATAATTATCTGGCTCATTTAAAATAAGATACACACTGTTTTATGTGAAATTGAAATGATAAAGACATAAGCTCAATTAGAGTCAAGTGTAGAGAAAACTCAGAATACCAAATTCACTGGTATAAGAATCCCATATGTTGGAGGAGCACTGACCTCAATTCACATTTATGAGAGCAGAAAGACTCCTCTTTGTCTCAAGGAGTCACTGGTGGATTTAAACCACTGGTTTTGTGATTAGTAGCCCAATTACCAACCCATTTTTCCCTCATAGCTTCTTCAAGTGTGGGGGAGCGAGGAGGAAAACTCTAGGACTAATACAGTAATATCTTTTGAAGTAAATATCCAGTTCCTAACAGCTTTCCAAAGGCAGAAGGCAATAGGTTGACCTGGCAATATATAGTTTTTTTGAACCAAAGAATTAGCTTTCATATCTTTGTTCCCCTTTCCCCACATTCCTGATGCAATCTTGTTTGGCATTTCTTACATAATGTGTCAAGGAGTGAATATAAATTATAACCAGAAAAAATACTGGTAGTAATATGATGTGTCTTGGGGCTGGGGAGTAGGTTGGTAGTGACAGAAAGATGTGTAAGTGATAAATCCAGAAGGAAACTTACTTCACTTCAAAGGACATCTTTTGGCTGAGCAAAAAGCAAAGAAGTAAGAGTGGATACTATTGTATCAATGAAGTAGCTGTAGATTTTTTATTAAGTATACCTAGAGTTCTGAACTTGACATATTAGTGGATTTGCAGTTCGGTTCTACCAACAGTCATCCAGTATCTGTTAGTACAATGGACTTGGGCTTGAGGATTCTAAAAGCAAATCCTGTGTGATACTGGTGTGTGTGTGTGTGTGTGTGTGTGTGTGTGTGTGACTTTCCATCTTAAATTGTTACCTTTATCATCTTTTAAATGTATGTAATCAAACCTGTTTCTCTTTGCTGACCAAGTTTGTTGCAAATATTAATAAAATGATGCAAAGTCATTATTGTTGATAGTGAAGTCATTTCTGACCCACTGCAACCCAATCAATGTACAGTAAGCAGCTAGCAATTGTGGTTGAGTGCAGCCTCCTTGATTAGCTCCCAGTCTTGATGCAATCGGAAGGAGGACTATTTGGGAGTTTAGCCTGCTCTGTTGAAAACAGTATCTGTGGGAAAACTTCTCACTTATGCTAGATCTGGTTCCTGCATTTGGTTTGTTGACCTCTTGTCACCTTGCCCACCGATCCTAGAGGCATTGGTGAACTGCTGACCTTGAATTCATTCAACTTTGCATTCACCAACCTGTGGCCTCCCAGCTTCATCTTCCTGCTTTCTGGTTCATCAGCCTTCACAAATATAAGAGTCAGGAGAAGCTTACAGCTTAATATCAGAGTTGCAGACTTGTACAAAACTTGTATTACTCACTTCTACAACTATGTGAGTCATTTACCGATATGAATTTATTTCTATGTATGTACGCATATAAGTTCCATATTTTGCTTCTCCACAGAACCCAGTCTAACACACTGACCTGATACTTCACCAAGCATGCTATCCCCTTCCTGGAAGATAACATATCCCAGAACCATTCTGGAAACACTTCTTTCAATATTTTTTCATTTGTTCCTCTCCAGCTCCAACGTGCTTTCAATAATCTTTGGCAAGCTATACTTCAAATACATCCATTCTTCTTTGATCTTCCAAACTTAATGCCTGATTTTCACCTGAGGATGAGATGATTACATATACCATGACTTAAGTCCGGGCTCATCTTAATCCTTAAAGTGGCTTAAGCAAAGTAAACAAAGCATAATTAATTAGCTATTCAAGCTATTATCAACACATGCAAGTTGCCATAACAAGATGCTCAAATGGGTGATCCTTAATTCTGAAGAAATTGATAGGTAATAATGTTTTGTTCCATCCTGTCTCTGGCACAGGCCATTAAAATATCAGAGAAATATCTGTGAAATAACCAGGATACTTTTTTTTCCTTTATTGATACTTGGAAATAGTCCTTCATGTTATTCCTCACGTAAAAAGAATACTGTGTCTTTTCTTTTTTAAATAGTGCTTTCAATTCTATGCCACTGGCTAAATTAATTACCAATAGAATTACATTATGCCCCAGGTGATTCCTTATAATGTTCCTTATCATAAAATGAAACATGTCGCTAAAGTGAATCAGAGACACATATAAGCCACAGATCAATGAACAGATTTGGGGATCACACTTAATTCAGATCCCTATCTTGAATAAATGCCAGAATAGCTACAGAAGTTATGTTTTTACATTGAGTATTGCTAAGGTGAATTGAAGTCTTTAGTATTTAGTGCTTAAAATGCTGATTTAAGAAATAGCTGCTATGAAAATAGAAGAGAGGAAGAGAAAAATGGAAGAAGCTGCTTGTTATAAATTGACTTATATACCCACAAAATATGTATTATAAACCCAGTCCTCTATGCCTTTGATTGCGATCTCATTTTGGAATGGGTTTTGTTCCTTGTTTTGAAGAGGCAGGGTTAGTACAAGGGTTATTTCGAATTAACCTTTTCTTGAAATATAAATGATATAAGCCAAGTTGACCAGGACAAGAAATGGGGGAAGATTGTTGCCTAGTCATATGAAGATCTTTAAGATACCAGGAAACAAAAGGTGGGTCAAGGCTCTCCCAGAGATGAGAGAGAAAAAAGTCTTTCCATAAATCAGTGCCCTAAATTTAGACTTTTACTTTCTGAATGTGTTAGCCTGCTTGGTTTAATCTGTTTAGAGGTTTGTTAGCCTGCGTACAGTAGAGAAACAAATCCACAGAAACTCATATTTATAGGAGAGAGTTTTAAAGGGTACGTGTACATCAAGAAAACATCCCAACCCAGTGTTGACCAAGCCTACAAGTCCAATATTAGCTCCTGTGTCCTACAGTAATCCAGAAAGTCCTCCTCCATCTCAGAAAGCACATGCAATGATGCTGACTGCAGGAAGAAAGCCAAATCAGTGAGCGTGTAAGCATCTCAGCACTGGCAGAGGTCTCCACATGATTGCTCGAGTACCCAGAGCTGTGTCGGGCTAGGTCCCTGTAGCTTCTCCTCAGTTTTATCTAACAGGAAGTGAGCTTTGCAAACTGAAGCAGGGAACTGGCTAAGGAAGCCATACCCTGATCTGAACATCAGAAAGCAAGAGACCGGAGAACTAGAAAAGCAAGGCTCACTGAGCCATTTATCTCTATTCTGTTCAATTAACTCCACATGTGTTTGTTGACCAGGTTAGAATAATAAACTTTATATCAAATACCCTATGCCTACTTGACACCTATACACAATTCTTTAGCCTCACAATTGGAGTTAAGTAGCACCTACACTTTAATCCTATAGTCCTGTGTATATGTTCCTCCACCAATGAAAATTTCCCTTTATACCCCCAATTATTGGTATGCAATTTCTATACTGCTCACTTACATAAACAAATCAGGTGTTCTGAGGAGACAGTCGCTTTTTTTTGGCATGAAGAATCTATATTCCATTTGGAATCTTGAGAAGTCCACATCCATAAGCAAAGTCAAATCAGGACAGGCCATCCATAGAGTAACCAACACTATGCACCAGTTCACAGGCTCAAAATTTCTTTATCTGGTCAGGTGCTGGTCAACTCAGTGTAGGCTGCCTCACTCAGCCTCCCAGGGTGCCCATTGGTCATCTTGTCTTTAGACTATGGACTCGCACCAATACTCACCAAGCCTAGCCCCTTTGTGTTACATCATGATTTTTAGACCAGTCAGTCCATTCTTGTCTTCTCTTTTTTTCCTTGTAAGCCAAGTCCACAGGTGATAGTGGCCAAACTCAACTCATCTCTTTGTTGCTGTCTTTTACCCACTTCCACTCAACAAGTAGATCCAGATGGTCAATTAGCAAGCATTTCAGCCTGTTCACAGGCTCTCTTTAACATTCAGTTCCAGTCAGGAGTCTTCTTCATGGTTCCCGATTTTTTTCCCAGTTTTTTACAAAGACCACTGGTTCTTAAGTATTCCAAAGCACTGCCTTTTTCAATGCTTTCTTTGCAGGTGTGTCCTAATCCCATGCAAACATCAAATTTTAATGGCTGAAAGCAGAAAAGTACCTAGTAAACATTGTGATTTTACCTGACATCTGATTAAACAAAGAATAAAAGCTACCATGTGGGAGGGGTCAAACAAACCTCTAACCAGAGTAACAAACCACACTCAGAAACAAATTCATAGACACATATTTGTATTAGAAAGAGTGTGGCAGTTATATAATCTGGTATCAGTTTGCGATGTAAGGATTGAGAGTAAAGGGGTACAGTCTAGTCTGTCTATTGGATCATAGACAATGAGGCCTCTGTGTGGGCATGGCCATCTTCTGAGGATTCTGGGAATTCCTGTATTTCCTCCTTAGAGGTAGAAAACACACACTCTCTGCTCACTCTCTGTGAGACATGGAGATAGGCTGATGGAGTCAGACCTCTAGACCCGAAGAAGCTATGTGGACACTCCTGGCAGCACTAAGATGTTTACAACACCACTGGAGTCACAAGACTTCCCAACAATTGACCTGTGAACTTCCTGCATTCAACAGCATTTACATGTGTTCTGTGAGTCAGAAGAGGATTTTATAGATTGGTATTGAGCAGGTGGGCTAATATCCCACTTCTGGACTTGATCTGGACTGGTCTGGGATGTTTACTCAATGGTCAACTGCTCTTTTATATAAAGCTCTTTCTTATATACATATGCTTGTTTTTGAATCTGTTTCTCTAGTCCACCCAACTAACACAAAGAGATATATATGAAGAGTAACTATACGTTAAGAAAACATCCCATCCCGGTGCACACCAAGTTCTTTTTTTTTCATGGCAATGCCCTGTTTGAAGAGTGGGATTAAAAGAATACCATTTACTGTTTCCATGAAGAGTTACACAGGGGCTGAGCCCTGGTGGCGTAGTGGTTGTGCGCGGGACTGCGGCCCACTGGGATGGAGGTTCGATTCCAGCTCCACGG
Organism: Nesogale talazaci; assembly: GCA_004026705.1. Taxonomy (NCBI): domain Eukaryota; kingdom Metazoa; phylum Chordata; class Mammalia; order Afrosoricida; family Tenrecidae; genus Nesogale; species Nesogale talazaci. The sequence goes on along the minus strand of PVJH01005962.1, from coordinate 24,620 downwards.
AGCAAAGGCTGGGCCTCCTACTCCCACCACCTGAGGGCAGTGATGCCTAAAAAAAAAAAAATTAAAAAATTAAAAAAAAAAAAAAAAAAAGAGTTACACAGGAGTCTAGACTCCTGTTCAGTCATCCACCTACAATTGGTTCAGCACTACCGGTTACATTCTGCTGGAGGGGTGAACCATCTCATGATTTCTCCTTAGCGTTTTTGAGGCTGTCATCTTCATGAGATCAGATGGGCAGGTCTTTGGGTCGGTGGGTGGGTGTGGGGTGGCTGGGAGACTGATGCTTCTACTTTTGCAAAGACCTTTGGGGTCTAAAATCAAAGCCACCCTATGAGCTTTGAGTGGTTGGTGGAATTGTGGATGTTGGGGCAGTTATAACCTGTCCTACAGGGTGGCTGTGCTAGGGCACTGACTGGAGGCCGCAGGTCTGAGTTTGGGTTCTGGTCTGTTACTTGGAAGGAGTGGTGGTCACGACGAATGGCTTCACTACCAAATTCAAGGGGCATCTCGAGCCACAGTGAGTGGGGGAGGGAGGGAGAAGGGCTGAGAGCATCTGGTGCTGATGGGTGGGAGAGAGCCTCACATCATGTTCTTAAGTCTGGATATTAGCCCATATGACCAACACCAGTTTGTACATTCCTCTTCAGATTCACACAATACTTGCAATGACGCAAGGTGCCAGAAGATCACAGACCAGAGGATATAAAGTCTTGTGGATCCAGTGGCTATAGAAGCATCTTAGTGCTGGTGTGTGTCTCCACCTGGTTCCTCCAACTCTAAGGTTCTAGTTGCCATCAGAGTAGTTCCATCAGGTTCATAGTCAGTAATATCTCACAGGGAGTGAGTGTATGTCCTATCTCCAGTGAGCTGAGCTATTTATCTCCTTAGTGCCTCCAAATGAGGTCATCAAGCAGCGACCTGATTGACAGGCTAACATTCACCCCTTCACTCTTAAATCTCAAATTGATTAAAGAATTTACACCTACCACACTTAAAGTGTGAGAAAATAAATTTCTGTTTGTTAAATCTACTTGTGTAGATTATCTACTTTGTTTTAGCAGCACTAAGTAACAAAGACACTACCTATTCAAAGCGCAATCCTTCCTAATTCCATCAGTATTTAGCCATAAGTTTAACGTCCTGAATGCTTCCCACTTGAGCTTAAATGACTTCATCCAGTCACTTTTTTAAAGAAAATGAATACTATACTTCTGATCTCATTTGAAAACCTTACATTGCATTTTGGATCTTCTCAAGTTTCACACCAAGTGAAAAATCTTTGCCAACTGCACACAATTTCATCCTTCTATGTTTCACAGCAAAAGAGCAAAGCTGTTTGGAAAAGTTTTTTATTACTTATTTCTGGTAACTCTGAAGCTTGTAAAACCTTTTCTTTTAACAAACTCTTGTATTAGCACATTCCCACCTTCCACATGACCTTCATGTTCACCTCATGGTCAGAGTTGTACATTTCTGACACTGCAACTATGTGTCAGACATTGAATAAATATGATCTCCTATGAACCTATATAGATAATGTTTTTTCCATTTTTACAGATGAGGGAAGTAAGATTCTGAGGAGTTTACAATTATACTGAACAGCCTACATGTAATAAATGCCAGTTGTATGATTGAAATCAAGGCATTTCTGACATCAAATTTCCTAATTTTACAACATCCTGACTTTACCTTGGAATAAAAACAATAGAGAGACTTGCATATGGGGAGCCCTGTTACATGGTGATGAAGCTCCTACCTTGAAAATGTCAGAGTTTGAAATCACGAGTGACTGTGTAGAAGACTAAGGGGGTGGGCATCTGTAACAATTACAGCCTTGGAAACCTGATGGGACAGTTTTATTTTGTCCTATCGTGTTGCTTTGGATCATTTTTGACTCAGTTGTGATGGGCTTAGCTCTCCTTTTGCCTGGTTTACATTTTAACTGGTAATAAAGTTCTACCTTCTCTAAGTTCCTGGGTTACAAATGACATTTTACAGTCCCTTCTCTCAAGGTTTACAAAGTCTAGTTGTGGGACTAGGTGAAGGTATAGACTGATCATCACAAACTCTGAGGTAAATTACTAACACTTTTTGGCTAACATTTATTAACATTTTCTCTTTGCAAAACCCTCTTCTCTGGTCCTTTCTTGTACTGACTCATGTGTAAGGATATATGCCTGAAGTCTATGAGGGTCAAAGAAAGAGAGGGAGCATTTCTTTTGAAAGGATCTATGTAGCCATCATAAAAAGATGGATTAGAGTGGACTGTGAAGGGTGGGTACGAATTGTCCATAGATATATTTGAACGGGAACATTGAAGGCAAAGTGAATATCATGCGCAAAGGCAAAGGGTGATATGGAACATCATAGACATTTAATGATGGGAACATCTAAAGGAGACAGGGCAGGTCTTAGATAATCAAGGCCTTGACTGCCATTCTGTAGGATTTAGATTTTCTCTTTTTGTCAGGGGAAGGCTATTGAAAGGTTTTAAATTGGAGGATGACTTAGGGCCTTAGTACCCTCATCACATCAAGGGTGAATACTTTTCCAACCATAAATGTTGAGTTCATGGAATGTGGCCTGAGACCAATGTTTTGCAATTCACAGTGCTGTTAAAAAAAGACTTGGACTTCACATGCAGTTGTATCATTTAGCGGTGGGCGCTTTCAAGTCATGTGTCTTACTAGGTCTAGGCTAGTACTAGAGAAGCTCCCTAGAGTCTGCCAGTAAGTCAGGCAGACCCCTGTGAATGGTGGTGGAAAGCACAGGGCAGCAGCGAATCCACACAGGGCTGCTTTCCCTCTTGCCGGCATTTCTTCAGCTAACTGCTGTCCATACCTCTAACTTGAATGCGTAAAACCCTGGCAGCAGCTCCCTCAAAGTTGCATGCTGCACCTTATCTGATTTCCACAATTTTATGTATATTTGGTTTGATTTTTGTTTTTTCATATTAAGGTGTATCTCAGAGGGGTCATATCATTATGGGTCACCTTGTTAAAGCTGTGTTATATGTTGTTACATTTATCAGTATACGAAACCTGTATACCAGGGAACCTATGGAGACAGCAAGTGGAATAAAGGCTTCAGAGGGAGGGGCTACAGTGGTGGTGGCAGCGTGATGGGGAGATGATGTTGAGGAATTCACGTAGAAATGGAATGTTCAGAAACGGATTGTGGTTGCAGTTGTACATTTCTGCTCAATTGAACTACAGAATGACATAGGTATTAAATCTCAATCTAAAATTAATTAAAGAAGAGTTAAAACCTAAAAAAGATATTGTGCAAAAAAGCCTGGGTTATTGGCTGCCTGAAATTTACCTGGGCATGTTTGTCAGGTTAATATGCACCATCCCCTGAGTGGCTACAGGAGCTTCCATGCTGCTGATTAAGTGTATCATTGGTTAAGATGCCATGACCCCAGAGGCTGCAGAATAACCACCTGACAATACCACCTGACTCTGTTTCTACTATCGATTTCTCTCTGTTCTGAGGCACACCTATAACATAATTCAGAGCAAAAGTAGTGTTATTGTTGCTAGGTGTCAAGTCAGTTCCAAATCACAGGGACCCCATGCAGAACAGAATGAAACCCTACTTGGTCCACAACATCCTTTCCGTCATTGCCATGTTTGAACCTACATTGTAGCAGTTGTGTCATTCCATCTCCTTAAACGTCTTTCTCTCCTTCACTGTCACTCTGCTATTCCAAGCGTGGTGTCCTTTTCTTGGCATGGAACCCATTTGAAAATATGTCTAAAGTACATCAAACTAAGCCTCACTGTTCTTACTTTTAAGGGGCATTCTGGCTGAACACCTTTCTGGAAGGATCTGCTGATTCTTCTATGATATGTTCAGCATTCTTCACACCACAAATCAAACGCATCAATTCTTCTTTGCCTTTCTTGCTAACTTTGCGGGGTTTGCAGGTCTATGAGCCAATTAAAAATATCCAAATTTGGATGGTGTTCACCTCCCAACTTAAAGTGACACGGTTGGTTTTTACCATTTTAAAAGAGTTATTTTGCAACGGATGTGCTCTTATTTGTGCTTACCAGTTTTCCACTGTCAATCAGCAGCCTCTTCAAATCGCATAGTTCCAGACAGATGTGCAGCCCTAGTGTCATACACAGAAGTAGCTTGATTATAATCATGTCCCTCTAATGATCTCATTCTAACCAAGCAGCAGCTTGATGCCCTTTATTCCCTTCACAGATCCACCATAGGAGCTCATTGCCAACTTCATGGCTGGATCTCTTTCCTATTCAGTAGAGCTGTGCTTCCCTTGCTATTAGACACCCACTGCTTCAGAAACTCCCAGACCTTCAAGGGAAGATGAAAACTCTCTTTCCTTCCTTGTAGAAGCTATTAGGAAGTCCTTCCTTATTCATAGCCCCTGCCCCAATTTGTTCCTGAGCTCTCTAAGTCGCATTACCTTCCCTGAGAATTATTTCTGATGCCCACTTTCTTTTCTCCTTGCATGAATAATATTGACAATCTGCCTGCTTGCCTCATTCTTTCTAAAACTCATCTCATCTTTCTTCCTCTAACCTTATTTTCCAAGCCAATTATGATCTCATTAGCTCAGCTAACTTGCTACATTATATGCACATAGATGGTTGAAGGTAGGAAGATTACAATCTCAATATTTAATTGCTTTTTATAATGTTGTATGTGTTTGGAAATGAAACTCTGGACAGATGGCATTACTCTATTATATGCCATTCAATGACAGTCAATTAACTACAACACAAAATAAAATTGTGTGGCTTTTCATGAAGATAATTTCTGTTTACACCTAGATTACTCATATTCAGCAATTTAAAGTGAATAGTGGGCTATGGGGACCCTTAGGTTAATTAATTCAGAACTATAAGAAGTTTCCTTTTCTGATGAGAAAAGGGTGGAGTTGATGGGGGGGGGTGCATTCCTTGTCAACTGAGATATTCTACTTGTGTTGCAGTTTCACATATGCAGGTCATTGATTTATTGACATCCATCCTGTTTTGTACATAAATGAATGTATTCATACATTATCTGCCCAAATATTTATTGGCAACTAATTTCATGACAGACACCAAAATTTCAAGCTGAATAAGTCATAGCTTGTATCTGTCTTCAAGAATCCCACATTGTAATATACATAGTAGAAAAATGTAAAAGAGCAACTATAAAATGGGGCCATCAAAATACAAGGAGGCTTTTGAGACTTCTTGAAAGTGGCTGTGGGGTCTGAGCCCCGGTGGCATAGTGGTTGTGCGTGGGACTGCGGCCCACTGGGATGGAGGTTCAAATCCAGCAGTGGGACTGGGCCTCCTACTCCCACCACCAGAGAGCAGTGATGTCCCCCTCCAAAAAAAAAAAAAAAAAAAGAAAGTGGCTGTGGTAGCTAAGTGTTGAATAAATAGTTGGAAAGAAAGATTGAGTTGTAGTAAAAAATTTTTAAGCCAGTAATTTAAAAATTATGTGCAGAAAGATATGGAGGCTATAGTCAGCTGTAGCCTCCTGCTGACATATTATCTCAGAAGAATTTTGTTTGTTTTCAGCACAGTGTTTTACCTTGGACATTAAATGCCTTATGCATACATGTTGTATTTTCTCCCTCTAGTTGTTGGCTGTTTTACAATTGTGTTATTTAATTGGCTCTAAAAAGTTTTGAGTTTTCAATAATAAAACAAGATGGAATCTAAACTTTATCCATCTGATGGCATCTGATGAATATGAGAAGTGATAGGGAGAAAAGGTCTGGCATAAAGCCCATTTTTCTTTCTTATGCAGCTCATTTCATAGTGGTACCATTTGCCCAAATAGAGAAGGTGGACTGAGTTGCAAATTTGTTGCTATTGAATTTCTTTGGAGTCTCTTCTCACAGATGTAGTCAATTTGATTTCTGAGTATTCTACGCAAAGAAGTCCACTCTTTTTGTGTTGTTGAAAACAGTTATTTGTGATAAAGAAGTCATTGGGATTCAAAATTCTATCATACAATTTCTGACTTTATTACCATCATCAAGGCCATATTTTCTAACAGCTTCTCCACTTTACTTCCAAATTTTGCATCCCAAAATTTTCCAGCATTGATCAATGAACATTGATTGCACGTTTGATCAATTTCAGTCTGGAGAAAATGGTAAAAAGTTTTCTTTATCCCTAGATTCAGTGGTTAATACATAAATTTGAATAAAAATGTATTTATTAAGTTTCCTTGTATACTTATAGATATTATCCTATCACAGACACTGTGCTTCAAGATTGATCTTGTCATGCTCTATCAGATGATGAGTGCAATGCCATTCCTCTTGATTTTATATTCGTAGCATAGAAAACCACAGGATTGATTAAAAATGGCCAATGGCAGTCTATCTTAGCTTACCAATGTTTAGGATATTGATCCTTATGTCTTCCATTTCAGTGTGATGGTTTCCAAATTTCCTAGATTTATACTCTGTACACTCCATGTTCAAATTACATTTAGATGTTTGCAGCTGTTTCTTTTCCTTTTGCTCAATCAGTAAATGGCAGTCTCAAAGGCTTTATGCCCACAGACTTGACTTCATGTATGACATCATGGGTGACTCTACTTTGAGAGACACCTCTTCCTCAGTGATATTTTGAGTGCCCTCTGACATGAGTGCTCTTCTGACACTATATCTGACAGTGCTCTTCATGACAAAGAAATGTTCAATATATGAAAATATTTTGATTCTGTCCAGGAGGCTTTCAATGAGTAATTCCTCAGAAATAGTCTATTCCTTCTGTGTAGTCTGTTCTTAGTCTGGGAGCCCAGCTGACCCCTGTTAACTTTGGGTGACCCTGCTGACATTTGAAATATTGGCGATATAATTTCTACCTTCACCGCAGTAGAACACCCACCACAGTATCACAAGAGGATAGACAAGTGGGGGATTAATTCTACTGGGTACTATATAATTATATGACTATAATTAAGTGGACCCCCTGACCCCAGCTATGGTATTTCAATCTCCTGCATGTGAAAGTTGTACATTGAATAAGGAAGATCAAGGAAGAATTGACGGGCTTGAATTTTGGTGATAAAGATGTATATTGAAAATCCTGTGAACTGCTCAAAGGTCAATCCAGTCTGTCTATGAAGAAGCATGGCCAGAGTGCTCCTTAGATTAGGATGGTGAGGGTTTGTCTTCTATACTTTGGCTCTATTTTCCTCAGAGATAAGGACCCCATGCTTGGTAAAGAGGAGGGACAGTGACAAGGATGAAGGTTCTCAAGGAGATGGACTGGCACCATGGCAGCAACAGTGGGCTCAGGCATAGTGCAATTGAGAGGACAGGCCCAGGCCCAGCAATACTTCCTTCTATTGTGTGAAAGTTCACTCTCCGTTGGAACAGATTCAGTGGAACCTAACAACAGCAACAACATCTGATTGTGAGAGAATCTGGGAAGTTGGTCTTTAGCTGGTGATCCATAGTCTCTGGTAAACTTAGGAACTACAGAAACAGAAAGGTGGTTACCTGGCTACCATGGTAGAGCATGGGGCCACAATTAGCACTCCCTGCCATCATGGTAGCAGCGGTTGGTCTGGAACTTTTGCAATTAAATCAATGACTCAGAATTGTTACTGGTGAATTTAAACCTAAATTTTAATCTGAATAGATGAGGTAAATTGTTTATTTGATTTAAAAAACCAATGTAATTATGGCTGTTATAATTTTTTTCTCAGCCAGGTATAACTAGTGCAATGGATGGATTTAAATGACTGAAGTACAATAAGTTTTAACAAATATATACTCCTGTCTAACCTACATCCCTATGAAGACAGCATATTCATTGGCCTAAAAAATTCCTTCACACTCTTTTTTCATCAATCCTGAAATCACCATTGTGAATTCTACCCATCATCTATTCTAGAACTTTATGGAAATGAAATCAGAGAACATGTACTTGTATATTTCTTTTATTCAGAAAAATAAGTTCTAAGATATAACCACAGTGTTGTGAGTAGTTTCACTTCATGTAATGTTATTATTTGCCCCTTTTCCTGCTTGTGGATATTTGGATTGTTTACAGGTTTGAATTGTTCTGAATAAACTGACTATGAATATTCATAGGCACATATTTTTCCTGGTCATGTGTTTTCATTTCTTTTGAGTAGTAAATAATTATAAGTATGATGACTAGGCCACAGAGTATATGAATATTCAAAAAAATTGCATTTTCCAACCAGAAATTTATGATACTTCCTCTAAACCCACACCAATATATGCTGTTGGGAGAATTTTCAATAGAATCTATTCTAATAGGCCTGTTTGGATTTGAAAGGGAAAAAATACAATTTGGTCTCTGACTCATATTATCATGTTTTTAACAGCTCACTTTCAAGAGCAACAAATAAACACTGAGAAAATATGTTTAAAACACTTAGAAATATTTAAATTCTTAGGCATATGAAACTGTAAATTTAAACATTTTTTTAAAAAAAATAGGAAAACCTCTTCAAGACTCTTAGTATAATGGAATATTTGGTGTAGGAAGCTCTACACCCAAATCTTATTTCTGGTATTTGTTTAAAAATTTTTTTTCACCCACTAAAGAAAGACAGTAATAGCTATTTTCAAAATTTCTGGGCGATCTAAATAAGATAGTATACATAATACATGAAAAGTGTTTGGTATGCTTTACATAATTTTATTCAAATCATCATCATTATCACATCATCATCAATTGTCATAATAATTGACTAGTACCAACTTTAACTGATATCTTGCCACATTCTAGGAACTACAAAACTCTGTGTATTCTAATGAAGTCTCAATTACACATATTTGTTTAAGCATTGGTACTTCAATTGATCTACTTTTTACAATTGCTTGAATAAAGAGAGCCTTCTATCCAAAGTTAATAAGTTGATGAACTAAAATTCAAGCCCATGCTGTCTGTATTCTAAATGGAAGTGATGTCACCTTCATAAGTGGAATTGTTTACTTACTTACTTTTACCAGGACTTTGTTTCTTTTTAGTACACAGTGGAAAACTTTACCCATTTTACGTCACTGAGAAGGGCAAATGTCAAACCATTTGCAATACATTTCACATACAATGGCATAGAATATGATAATATTGATCCCATAGTAACCATCTTGGTACTTGGACCATTTCAAGACAAAGAATACAATTGTGTCTTAGTCAAGGTAGAGAAAAATGTTAGGATCAGACTATTTAGATCAAAATTTGGTTCTCTACTAACTGTGGGGTTCAAAAAAGTTCATGGAAAGATTCCATTATCTTTTAATTCAGTTTTTTCCCAAGAACTTCTTGAAGCCCTCTTATATAATCTTAGACTGGCTATTTGAATTTTTTAATATTTAATTTCCTCATCTACAAAATTAAGATACTCAAATTTCCTCTTAGATTTATGTGAGGACATACGTACCAGATTTCATAAATTAAAAGCACATATGATTATAAGAAGCACACATTTTATTAACAATTTTAAAAAATGAATGAATTATAAGCTATTATTGATTATAAGACACATTAGAGTTTCAGAGATGTCAACATATTTCAAAATTGTGCTTTTTAAACCTCAATAAAATGGGAGTGCCTGAAACTTGGATTCCCACTAAATGATATTCATCATTGGTGTTATTTCTCTTTTTACCATTATCATCCTGCCATTGAGCTCTTGGTTAATTGTGCTGCTAACTATAAGGTCAGCAGTTCTAAGCCACCACTCTGTGGGAGAAAGAGGAGGTTTCTGTTCCCTTAAAGAGTTATAGTCCCAGAAACTCTCTGCTATAGGTTTTCCGATGAGTCAACATTATCATCACTACATAAACCCATTGGATTGACACCAAGAAAAATTTCAGGAAAATATAAGTCAAAATATGAAAAAAAATCCTGATATTTCTAGGTGTTTGCAAGTTATATGTGTTGTCAAGTTCTCAGTGTTAATGTCAGAGTGTTACAGCCATGTCAACCTCAACAGGTAGTTTGTCTTTTCACTCCTGAAGTTGGAAATTAAATTCATTCATGATCATACATAAATATGGAGAAGAAACTCTTTGATAGCATAAGAAGGACCTATTTGGAAAAGTAAAATACTGATGTTGAATAATTTTCATATAAATTCTCCAAGGAAAAGAATATATTTGGAGTGGAAAGTTTATTTGGATTATAATGTCGAGCTTTATTATCTACTAGCATGTGATGAGGAGCTGTGGTGGTGAAGTGATCATTCATCGGGTTGCTAACCACAAGGTTAGGAGTTTGAAACCACCAACAACTCAATGGGAGAAGGATGAGGCTTTCTACATCTACAGATTTACAGCCTTGGAAAACCAGAGAAGCAGTTTTTACTCTCTCCTGTAGGGTCACTATGAGTTGTGATTGAATTGATGGTAGTGCGAGTATGTGATATCAAAAAATTACTTATCCTCTCTGAGCCTCAAATGACCTTATGCATAAGCTAGTTATTAAAAAGATCAAGAATATTTGATCTTCAGAATCATTTAAAATGATTTTCCTGCCTATGGCTTTCTGTTTCATTCCTTCCTGTTTTTTCTCCTGGTCACACCTTCACTCATATTTCAAATTTCAGTTCCAGCATGCCTGACATAGGGAACTCTACAGAAGCCCCAGGGGAATTCTCTTTTCAGATCTTATATTTGTGATTTAGATATTTAGCTTTGTAAAACCATGATTGAATACCTATCACTTCCACTAGACCAGTGGTTCTCAACCGTACTAATGCTGAGACCCTGTGGCAGTCATGTGCTTATGTTAATTTCATGATTGAGATGTAGGGGTGGAGTCTAGTCTGTAATTCTGGAGATAGCCATTGAGTAGCCAATGGGGCCTCTGTGTGGGCATGGCTTTCTCCTGAGACTTCTAGGAAATCTCGTGATATTTCCCTCATGGAGATGAGAAGCTATTTCCCTAGTTGGTGGAAGTTAGTCTCAGAGACAAGGAATTATGGACAAGACAAGATGGCAGTGTCCGAGCTGCTGCAGGAGCCAGAGGAGAAGCTACATGGCCTTGCCCTGATGGAACCAGACCTCTGAAGCTGGAGAAGCCATGGGGACACCCCTGCCAGTGATGAGTTGCTTCTACCACCACTGGATGCTGTTAATGGACCCTGAGCCCTGGAAATGAGGAGCCATGAGGGGACCCCTGCTGGCGCCGGGACTCTGCACCCACTGGCCTGTGACTTCATGAGTTGGAAGGAGACTTTATAGACAGCTATTGGGCATATGGGTTAATATCAGACTTATGACTTTGAACTGTACTGGGCTGGGATACTTTCTCAATGTCCCATTTCTCTTGTATATAAACCTTTTCCTTATATCCATATGCATGTCTATGAAATTTGTTCCTCTAGTCTACCCGGACTAACACAGACCCTTTAATACAGTTCCTCATGTTGTGGTGACACCCCACCCAAGCTTAAAATTACTTGTTACTACTTCATAATTGTAATTTTGCTCAGATTATGAATTGGGTATCCCCTGTGACAGGGTCGTTCAACCCTCAAAGGAATTATGACCCATAGATTGAGAACTGCTGCACTATATTATGGATTCTATGCCAGTCAAACATATATGAATAAATGAATGAATGAGTGAGTAGATGGATGGAAAATGTATTAAAATGTTTATCTCAACTCCTGCCATATCACATCCTTCAACACATGGTCCAGACTCACACTTACTGCTATTGCATCAATACTGATATGACCCCTGTAGAACAGGATAGAGCTCTCCCTGCAATTTTAGGAGGGTATACTTATGTGAGTTGTTGCTCTTGCAACAAATGCTAGTGACTATCATTTCTCTAACACTCAAGGCTAATTTCATAAAACTCAGGAGATTCTACTTTACCTTCTTCCTGCCTTGCTATGTACATGCATGTTAGTCGCACTAGCCCTGCCTGTTTGAAGCCTTGGCTCTGTTTCAGCGACCATTTGGAGCCACATGGTGTGGGGGAAAACATCTGAGCAGATTTCCCTCTGCTTGGTGGCCTGCCACCATCTATATCTATTTGATTGTGATTCAATGAAGACTTGTTTCTTCAAAAATTAAAGCATTTTCCTGTTTTGAGTGAGAGCGAGTCAACAGCTGTTGTAGAAGTGCCAACACCCACTAATGCCTTCCAATTACCCATGAAGCCTGGGTGACAAGAAAGAGTAACATATTTGCTTGAGGAGTTGCCTGGGGAAACGCACAGGCATTTTAAAGTGCACTGAACAATTGGGTTTGACAGAATAAATGAGAGTATCTGAGTGGAACCATAGCCAGACAGCATGGCTTTCATCACGGTAATCTCTGCCAAGACCAGTTCATTATTTTCAGAGTGCCAAGAGGCTCTTTCCTACCTGGCAAAAGATATACAGCATGAGCTAGGGAAACAGGCTCTGAGATTTCTGGAAAACAAAACAAAACAAAACAAAAAAACTAGCAGTCCAGCTCTGCATGGACGAAACCTGCAGAGACTACGGCCAATGTTGTGGTGTCATTCTATGTTTGATCTTCTCATGGAGCTCCTGTAGTATTTAGCCTAGATTCTGAAGTCAGACCAAGTGGGTTTGAAAGCTAGTTCCACCGCATACTAGATATGTAATCGTAAGTACATTCTTCAGTCTCTAAATTGACTGTATCAAGTAAATTTTGACTCAGTGTGAACAGGACAGAATTGGACTACCTCTTTGGGTTTCTGAGACTATAAATCTTTACAAGCAGCCTCTGCTAGTGAGGCTGAAATGCTGACATGGCAGTTTGCAGTCCAGTATCTAGGTACTGCCATTTCCTTGTGTTGTTTTTTTGTTTGTTTGTTTGGGGGGGGGGGCATCACTGCCCTCTGGTGGTCATGGAAGCTACCCAGTGCTGCTCTTGACAGCTGCTGCTGGGTTTGAACCGCCAAGCCCGCAGGCTGCAGTCCCGCACTCAACCACTTATGCCACCGGGGCTCAGCCCTCACATTTCCTTGTCTTTAATAGAGAGAATAATAGTATCTGTACCATAGGATTGCTGTGGAAACAGAGCTACTTAAGATATTCCAAGCGCAAAGTCAATGAGTCAGCTTCATGGTAAGTTGCCACCGTGCTTATTAAGAGTTATTGAGGCCTTAGTTCTCTGGTCTGTGGCACTTTGGTAGACATTCAGATGTGCTACTCTTTTTGTCATTGTCATGGTCATGTCCACCATCACTTGCATAGGTTAGATTTTGTTTGTTTGCATTTAACTTCCCTTTATAACATTAGTAACAATTCTCTAAGACAAAGGTAACAGGGACTCAGGGAGATTAGTTAGGAAAACAAGGACCCTAACAAACATTTATCAGCCCCAAGGAGCCTTGGTGATGTAGTGGTTATGTGTTAGTTTGCTTACTACAAGGTTGGCAGTTCCAAACCACTAGCAACTCTGAGGGATAAAGATGAGTCCTTCTACTCTTCTGAAGTGATATAGTCATGGAGACCCACATGGGGCAGTTCTACCTTGTTCTACAGAGTCACCATAAGTCAGAATTGCTTTGATGGCAGTGACTTTGATTTTTTTTTTCAGAAGTAGGGTCATTTTCTGAATTGTATGCTATAAAGAAAGCAAAGACACTCCCTGTTTTCAAAGCATCAGCAGGGGTTAGTAACTTAATCTCTATGTTTTGAATTCAATTTTTAAAAAAATCACTTCTATCTTGCTGTAAAGTCAGTAACCTTTCCATCACACAATGGTTTCCACGCAAATATCAATAACATTAACTAAAATGTTTTTAAGTTCCACCCGTCACACAATAAATGACAGAACTATTCATGATAGGGCTCACATTGATAAAACTGAGAAAGAGTGATTGCTTATCACAGGGTGAGGGAGCAGGCACCAATATCGAATCACTTTTATCTTTTCAGATAAAAAGAAAGCAGAAACTCAGTAGATAATGGAGTAATAATGGTGGCATATGATGAAGTAAATAAAAGAATCAGAGACTAAATGATGAAATGGTCCATTTGTCTTGAATCATTCTAGCTGCTTCTATTGTCCTTTTGGCATGTTTTCCAAGTCACTGAATGTTTTGCCTGCCTACTTTTTGGTGTGAACAGTTTTTCTCAACATCCAGATGTGAACAGCTGTCGCTCTTATATGCAAATTGACAAAATTGATGCTGCACGTAAAAGTGTCATTGCTTCTGCTAGGTCATTTTCCTCTTCTGACTAAAACCTAAGAGCTTTTTGTCAACTGCATCTTGTTTTCCAATGTCCATTTTGAGCTTGTTGATAACTGAAAACAAATCTGAATAATGAATTTTAAAATACACATAATGAATTTTAAAAATATACTAAAATCGAAACTTGAAGAAATTTAAGCATAAAGTTTAATCTTGTTATTCTACATGCATGAGGGAGATAATAATAATAATAATAGAAAAATCAAATGGCTAAAAGTGGATTGTTACAATCAGACTTAGAAGAGGGGGGAGGAGACTAGCAGATCAACTAATAATAGATGAACTGCTTAGTTGACTGATTGAATCCTGCTTTCCCCCTACTGAGATTAGCTGAAAACAGGTCACCAGGTGATCTGTGGCCCTCCACCCACCTGCTTACAGTCATAATACTCTTGCAAATGTAAGTTAAGTAAACCTGACTTCCAACAGGAAATAAAGGATTAGTAAATCTGATTTTTTAAAAGCTGCTGGCAGGATAAATTTAGGTCAGGAATGGTTTTTTAAAAATGACTATTTGGTTTCATAGGTTAGAAAATCTGAAAACCAAAGTAAGAAGTCTTTTGTTAATTTTTCTCTCTTGCCAGCCTAAATTCAGGATGTGATGATTCCTTCTGTTAAACTTTCCCCAAGGAGTTGGAAGAGCCCCAGTTTGAAAGGGGATCACATTTGAAATTAGTTGACTATACATACAGGTAGAGCAGAGAAGACCTGGACACCATAGGATTTTCAATATCTAATTTTTCAGAAGCAAATCCTAAGACCTTTCTTCTGAAACACCTCTTGGTAAATTTGAATCATCAAACTTTGATTAGCAGTAGTCAAATATGTTAACAGTTTCCATCTCCCATGAACTCTAGGATGGCTGAATCAAACCAAACACAAGCCCACTGCCAGTATGTGACTTTTGTCCCTGTAGGGCTAAATTGAACTGACCCTTTGGGTCTTTGAGACCATAATCTATGAGCTACCAGAGCTCCTTAGGCTGAAGGACTGATACTATGAGAGTTTTAGGTTCTGGAAAATGGTTGGCTTGAGAAAAAGCATCCCTGTGGGAGAAGCCGAGTGACTTTCTGATAATATCCTGGGAAAAGAAGAGTGTATGAAGCCTAGAGAAAACAAATCCAGAGTAAACGTGGAGTCACTCAGTGTTCCTGTCTCCCCACACTCCACAGGAAAGAGCTCCTTCTTGGTTCTGACTCAGAAAAACCCAACCGAAGCTGATGCTTTCTGTATCCAGTCAATTGCAATGTCTATCTATATCTGTTAAAGTCATGATGAAAATACACAGAACAAAGACAAGCTTGATTTAAGGGAAGCATTTCCTCTATAAGTCCCATATATCAAGGATGATTCACAATTACAATGGACGCTAGAAATAGGAATCCCATTGAGGCACTGCTGAGTGTTCCCACATTCAATGATTGCCTTTTGTATACTATGCCTAATGAGTCCCAGCAGTTAATAGCTAATATAACAAAAGCAGAAAGCTACCTGTCACGTTTTAGAAATATTCCATTTCTTCTGGTTTCTTTTTGTGGTTCACTGCCCCTCAGTCCCTTTCTTTCTTTTCACTCATCTTAAAGAATCCATTTTCTTAGTGACCTGACATCTTTCCTGACTGAACTACTTTCTGGAGGAACTTTTTACAAAGTATTTGTTTCATCCCCTTAAGATTTGGGTAGAGATATCATAACCTGGTTAAATGGAGAAGTCCAACTTAAAATGTGTTGAATTATTAAATCCCTCTTTGCTTTCAGTTGCTTAGGGTTTTATTACCAAAAACTTCCATTAAACATCGCAATCAGGGATTTTTGTCACACACTAAATCCTAGCTCCAATTTAAGCACAATTGGTTCTTACATAATGACATTACTTTATACCAGCTCTCAGGAAGGGAGCACAGAAGATACGGGTGCTAATGAGGTGTAGAATTTAGATGGTGCCAGGCTATCAAATAAAGTAGCATCTGGGGCCTTAAAGGCTTGTCTCCATATAAGCAGTCATCTAAGTCCACATGAAAGAAGCACACCATCACCAATCACTGAAGGATTGAACATTAGTCATCTGATGTTGAAGGGGGAACTAGTATCAGAGCTCAAATTGTGAGAATCTAGTGTGCAGAAGGCGATGAATGACAGTGGGAACCCAAGGTTCATTTGTGGGACTACTTAAGAAATACACCTCCAGAGAACTTCCCCTGTCTACAACTGGGGTAAGGGGGGAAAGTGCTCACTAAACAGAGTTCTTGGGAAGGAGAGAGAAGTATATAAGATCAAAGGCATAAATCTGACCTGAACAAATACCCCCAATCCCGCACTCCCACATGATGCTATCTGGACCTGATCTGGTTTTGAAAATATCCTGTATTTTTTGTTTATATTGTTCTCTCTCTTTTCTTTCTGTCCATCGTAGAATGTATCTCTGAGTGTCCCTGATTTGAATGTCTATCTAATAGAGTGTCATCCTCTGTAAATACACACATACTAAGGGAAGAAGTTAAGAAAGAGGAAAAATAAAATTAACCAGTACTGGACCTTCAGTTCAGTATGCTCTTGAACAGATGTGAGCTATAGATGTTTGCTGAAAGAGTGAGGGTCAAATATTGATTAACAGATGTGTTTGAAAAATAGTATTCAGTGATGTCACAAAAGTTAAAGGAAATGGGGCTCCCAGGATGCTGCCACTAACAGAGCTTTCCAGAATAAAATTCTCTTATCAAAGTTACCTTGGACAACACAAAGGGTGGAGGTATTCATAGATCCTCGTCATAGGTCTTTGAAGCAGGAGTACAGAGATTATTATATACCCATTTCCACCCCTCTAGCTCACTTTACAATATTGATATTTACATTATACAACAGTAATGAAAACATCTACCATCTGATTATTTTATGCATTAGCAAAGTACCTCTGACAGTAACACGGCAAGGCATGAGGCAAGAATAACACTGGTTGTGGAGGTTAAGATTGTATGTCAACTTGGTTGGGCCATGATTGTCAGTGGTTTGCTATTTTTGTGTTGATATGATCTGGTAGGCAGACAATGATATAGCTAGACTCCGTTGTGTGATCTGCTGTGGTTATGCTTCATTTTCATATAATGCTCATTTTACCATAGGTCTTTGGAGCCTACCCATATTCATAAAATCAGACCCCTCCCCAGATTGCGCAGGGCTCTTGCTTAATGTGGTGTTTCCCATGGAATTTATAGATTTACTCCATCTGTCTCAAGCTTTCTCAATTCAGAGATAATCAATGGACCGGGAATTATAGAAGTCACTGTCATTTTAAACAAAGGAGTCAAGTTGTTTGTGTTTTGTTCTCTCTTCCCTGGTTCTGCCATCTCCAGGATCCTGTGTTCAATAGTACTAACTCCGGGTATGACACTCATAATAGCTTGCCAGCTCTGCCGCACCCTTGTTAGATATGTAAGTATAATACACATCTCAGGAGACTCAAGCTTCCTGTATAAACACTATTGGATAGGTCTGTGAAGGGGAAAACAGCTTTGTATCATTTCAGTGCCTCATTTAGCAATGTAAGCTGAGAAATATATCCTATCAATAGACCTATCGGATGAATCCTGTAATGTCTCGAATGCTCTCGCTAGAATCTTGCAGTTAGAACTCAGCAAGGCATTGAGGATTTGGGGACCATGAAGAAGCTCCGCCCTGAGTTGTCATGGGCACCTGGTAGGTGGAGTGCTCTGTCTTGTGGTATGGAGGAAACTCTCCTGGTGTGGTAGTTATATAATCATTTGTCAATTTGAGGAGTAAGAATGCCAATCTGACCCTAGTAAATGAGGCCTCCGTATGGGCATGACCATTTCCTAAGAATTCTGAGAAATCTGGCGGTGTTTCCTCTTTGGAGGTTGGAGACTCACTGCTCATTCCCTTGGAGACAAGACACATGACACAACGCTGATAGACTACATGCCCTGGGAACTGGAGGAGCCACTTGGAGACCCCTGCCAGTGCTGAGATGTTTACAATATGACTGTATCCAAAGACTTTCTACCCACTGACCTGTGATCGTCCTGCTTTTGGCATCATTGCATATGTTTAATGAGTCTGAAGAGGATTTTATGGATTGGTATTGGACATATGGGCTGGTATCAAACTTATGGACTTGGACTGAACTGGTTTGGGATGTTTTCTCAATGTTCAATTCCTCTTGTATATAAACCTCTCCCTTATCTACATACGCATGCTTATGAATTTGTGTCTCTAGTCTGCTCAGACGGGCTAACACACCTGGGAAATGGAAAGGTTATCGGAGAATGCTGAAAAGGAGAAGGGCAGGCAATGTTTTATCTCTATGCAAGCTAACACCCCCACCTAGAACATTTAACTGATTTTTGTGCCTCCATCAACAATTTTTTGGGGTTTTTTTTTGTGGGTATCACTGCCCCCTGGTGGGAGTTGGAGGACCAGCCTTATTCCTGGAGAGCTGCTGCTAGATATGAACTGTCAACTCTGTGGGCCACAGTCCCACACTCAACCACTACGCCAACGGATCTCAGCCTATTTTGAATGATGTGTGTATTGAATGGTGCTCATTATTAGAGCCATACTATAGAAATAAATGTTTAAGACATCATAAATATCAAATAAATGTAAAAGAGTCATCAGAACAAATGGAAACAACAGAATAAACCAGTTGGTGTGGAATCCATTCCAACTCACGACGACCCCATGTGTTCCAGGGAAAAGCTATCCTCCAGAGCATGTCCAATGGCTGAGTTGGGAAAAGTACATTGCCAAGCTTATCTCCTAAGCTACCTCTAAGTGGACCCAAACTTCCAACATTCCTGTTAGTAGCCAAGTACTTAATCATTTGCTTTACTCCGCTGTTGTTACATGAATAGATCTACTGCCGTCGAGTCACTATCAGCTGACTGCAGTGCTTCATGGGCCTTCCAAGTATACTCTTTATGGAAGCAGACAGCCTTCTTCTTCACCTCTGTAGTTGTTGGTAGGTTTGTGCCATCAACTTTTCTACTTGTGGTCAACCTTCCACTGTGGCACCAACCCTCTGGGATACAAATAGGGAAAGCTATTCTTCTTGACATTGGGCTTTAAGTGAAAAATGAATATGTTTACATTTGCACAAAGAAGGATGGCCAAAAGAATCCTGGCAGGAATGACATTTCTGTATTTAAAATCCATCTAAAATTTCAGGAAGCTAGGCACACTTCCTTTCACTTTCTTTTATTTATTGGAGCCTCTTACAGCTCTTATCTGTACAATCTGTACATATGTCCATTGCCTGTCACTTCCTTTTGCAGAATAATCTTCCGTGCCATTTTCCCTAAAATCAAATCACGTCAATCATATCTTACTCCAGAGGGAGATCCTCCAAATAAAGATTCTTCAAAGTTTATAGGCTGAAGTTCCTGCTTGCTCTAAGGCCTAGTAAATAAAACTTTATTTCTAACAAATGTAGTCTTTCATTTTCTACAGTTCAGGGACCAGGATGTTGAGTTAGGACAGCAACATTATTTCCCAAATTACGTTTCCAATGTTATTCTCTCATCTTCTTTAAAAATTACATTTTCTTTCTGAATTTTATAGTCGTGAATTTTGTTTGGGGAAATAAAACAGGTATATAAATAAGGAAGGAAATAAAAGCCACTTCTTATTTCAGCAACCAGGGACGACTAGTCTTAATGCTTTAGAGAATGCTTTCCATTATTTATTCTTTCTGTAAGCTTCTATATTGAATTTGTTTACAGTCAGTATTGGGTCTTGTTGCTTACACCTGTAATATCTTTATAGATTTTTAAAAATAGTTCTATGTTCTGACTTCTCAACAATTCATTCCCTCCCTCTCCCCATTAAGCTATGGAGAATACTGACTATACTTCTAAGACTGATCGGTTTGTTCTTTTGGGAGTCCACGATATTTTCAATATTCTTTGCCAGCACTTTAATTCAGATGCATCAATTCATATGCATATGCGACAATTGAAAAATAGTATGACTTGTGTCAATTGCACTTTAATTGTTCAAGGCAACTCCCTTGCTTTTCAACACTTTAAAAAGCTCTTGTACAACAGATATACCCAGTGCAATGAATAATTTGATCTCTTGTATGTTGCCTCTAGGACAATTGAATGAAGCAAGATGAAGTCCTTGACAATTTCAAAATTTATTGGTGTAGTTTAAGGATTAGGTCTTTCTTCACATTGAGTTGTAACACATGCTGAAGCCTTCAATATGGGATGACTGGCTGGTACTATGAAAATGTGAGGTGCTTGAGACCCAGCAACAGGATTGGATAATTTGCTAATAATGTATATGGTCATGGTACCCTTATGGGGATAGCACCAGACAAATATTGTGGATGGAATCTTAAGGAGGAGATGGGTTGTTCTTGTCATCCTGGTAAGCTTAGCATGACTCATCCCAAAGTTGGTATGCTACTATCATCAGAAAGAAGAACCAGGAGTGTAGTGTGTCCTGTGCACCGTAGGTTGCTGAGCTGAACCTCCTCGATTCAGGGGACAGAGAGTTGGGATAATGGACCTAGTGAGAGATAAATCCAGAAGCAGTGTCAGAGAATAGCTGAGGTAACAGAATCAAGAGACCAGATGAGAAAGAACAGCTACCTTCCTGGGTCACAAAGAGAGAAAGTTGAATGCCTTTGGGAGGAGAATTGTTGGTGGAACCTCTTAGTACTTACTGGGGACTTATGTTTATCAACCCATGAACCTAGAGCTGAATGTGTTCAATTGAAACTTACTGGTAGAGTAGGGTGTCTTTGGGTAGTTAGTTAGAAGAGCTATGAGGACTTTGTAATTCTTGTCCAAATGGCAAAGATAAAGCCTTGTGGTATGCCTATAGACAGTGGTATATCTACAGTGCATCTGAGAAGATGCTGTCATGTATGAATCTTTGTTTCCTGGGTCTTTTCAAATCCTGAGTTGTAACCTATTACTTCTCTACCCCAAAATTTCACTGCCATCAAGTTGATTCAACCTCATTGTGACTCTATAGGTGGCTATTAGTGACCTGTCCCTCTTGGTTTCTGAGACTAACTCTTTATAGAAGCAGAAAGCCTCATCTTCCATGATGTCACTGGTGCGTTTTAACTGCTGACCATGAAGCCACCCAATGAATTTCTCATGATATTACCAAGGAACCTTGCTATTTCCGTAACGACCTCTAATAAATCACGAGTACTGTAGACAAATTCTGTGTGACTATTGCAACATACTATGGTCAATATAAGAAGTGGTAAACATGACTCATTGAGTCAGCCTTGGATAGGTGAACATCTTGATGTTCTCTTCTCCCAAAGTTAAAGGAGGTCTGAGGTGCCCACACCACCCCTCCTCAATTGCAATTCACAACCACTCAATTGCAGCACAGTTCTCACCTTAAAAAAAAAACCCAAACTCACTGACATTGAATGGAAGCCACCTCAGAGCGCTCTTATAGGACAGAAGAGATCTAATCCTGTGGGAGTCCATGCCTATATGTCTGTATGGGATTAGAAAGCTCTACTTTTCTCTCCTTATTGTCATAGGAGAGTATTATTACCATTTTGTCAAATGAGGAAACAGATTTAATTCTATTTATTCTAAATTGTGAAGTAAAGTTCTAATTAAGAAGCATAACCTGAACTGCATGAATTTTGGTGCTAATTCTTCTGAGGAGTCTCCAGATCATCACCTTTCCCTAAATACAAAACACAGGCAATGGCCTCTAAAATTTTTCAATCAGACAGAAGGACAAGACAGGCACATTATAGGATAATGGATCAAGCAGGAGAAGGCAGAAAGAATTATTCATTGGTGAGATCTGTGTTCTAATACTAATAATGTTAAAAATTGCCAGAGTGACTATCATAAAATTCAGATAGCTTTTACTTTTTATGTTTTTCTCTACAGAAAATGAGTCCACGTATTCCCTGCACCTGAGTAAATAGCACTTACCTTTCCTATACCTTGTGATAATCTGAAAATATAAAAAATTGTATTGATTCTAAAAGGATTTGCTTGACAAACACCACACGGATAACTTGAGAGTGGATAGCAGCACACCGTATTTGACTCAGACATTGCACTTTCCATTTCCCATTCCATTCCCTTTCCAAGCCTTTTTCTCAGTCTCCCAAATCCTTACGTAAGATTTGAGCATGTGCCTCTGGAACAAAGGAGATGAAAAGAGAAGGTCAGCACTGCTTTCAGGACACAGCAGTACACTTTGAAGATTGAGTTAGGATAGTGACTTTTCACAATCAGATATCAGGAAGCGTATGCAATCGAGGACTTGCGGGCTCATCTTCTATTGTCCTTACATACTGTGGATACATTCTTTTTTTGCAATAATAAGAAAACCAGATGTGTTATCAAATATTCACTTTGAGATAGGAATTAATTGGTCTACATACTTATTTATGCAAAAAGCAAATCTCTGAGGAAAAGAAAATAATCTCCATATAATAGATACTAAGTAGGGGGTCTCATATTCTAATGTCAGGCTATTAATGCCCACATCTGGGCTACATTCATTATATCAAGCCTTTTATCAGTCTCCCAAATCCTTACTTAAGGTTTGAGCATTTTGCTTGCTGAACATTTATTCTGATCTCTTCTACTGAAAGCATCTAATTTTTCCATTAGGGAATTGTACCTTTCCCATTTGATACATTTCATAGTAAAACTTTCAATAAAATTGCCTCAATATCACCTGTCTTAATATAGGGGTGATTGAAACAGAATAATCAAATAGTCTGTTCAAATATTATAAATTGAGATTAGTCTGGCACAGACCCAGTGGTGAATACCATTTTGTTACCCTTATGGTGAAAATGTCTAAACATGCCCAATTACACTTGTGGGAATAGAAAACAAATCCAAATCTACTGCCATACAGTTAATTCCTATATATAGAAACCTTTTTTAGGGATTTGAAAACTGTAAATATTTAAGGATCTGATAATTTCATTTTCACTCCTGCAGGGGCTGGAGATTGACTTTGTAGAACTAAAGGTTAGCACCCAACATCAAACCCAGAATATCCCCTGCACTCCTTAGTGGGAAGAGAAGGTAGACAAATCATAAACTAGAGGATAGACACATTAACTTGGGTTATGGCGAGGGTGAAAATAATTTTAGTTATGACTGCTTCTGAATCTTGGTATTTAGTGCTTTGAAAATTATCTGAACTGTTCTATTAAAGAAAAATCTCAGTGCCATCAATTCAATTCCAACTCTCAATGCTCTGGTAGGCAGAGTAGAACTGCCCCTACAGGTTTCTCAGACTAACTCTTTATGGGAGTAGACAATCTCTTCCTTCTTCCATGATGCAGATGGCAGTTTTGAGGTGCAATACATAACCACTACCCCACCCGAGCTGTTCTATAGCATTCTTATAAATTATTTTTCTACTAAATGACTAGAATATGTAAGTAGTTATCTGTCAGCTGCAAATAAAATATCTTAACAAACATAGCCATAATCCTGTCCTAATCCAAAGCCACATAGCATAGATTTAGACTCCCAGTGACCGAATGGGACAAGGTAGAACTACCCTTTTGAGTTTTTAAAATTTTTTCCCCCCTGTGAGTTTTTAAGGTGGTCACTCTTTACAAGAGGAGAGAGTCTCACCTTTCTCTGACAGTAGCTGGTGTTTCCAACATGGTAGCTTTTCGGTTGACGGCTCCACACATAACTGCTACATAATCAGGGCTGTTTCTATTACAAGCAAACCAAAGTAAAACAACTACCATCTACGGGGACACCTGACTTTATTCTGTACTATACCCACCAATCATCTGTCAGTTTGTCAAATAGGAGTGACTTGTGTGTTGCTGTGACACTGGAAGCATTATCACTGGCATTTTTACATACTAGCAGGGTGACCCAGAGTGAGCCTCCAGACCAAGGACAGACCTGCAAGGAATGGGCTATCCACTTCAGAAAAATTAGCCACTGAAAACGTTATTGATGACACCAAAATATTGTCATATACTGTGTTAGTCCAGGTAGACTAGAGGAACAAATTTCATAGACACACATATGGATACAAGGAAAGGGTTTATATAGAAAAGAATGGGACCCTGAGAAAGCATCCCAACCCAGTCCAGTTCAAAGTCATAAATCCTATAGTAGCACATATGCCTGATACCACTCTATAATGTCTCTTTCCGAATCACGAAGTCACAGGTCAGTGGGTGCAGAATCTTGGTGCTGGCAGGGGTCTCCCCATGGCTCCTTGCTTCCAGGGCTCAGGATTCATTAACAGCATCCAGCGGTGGCAGAAGCAACTCATCGCTGGCAGGGGTCTCCATGTGGCCTCTCCACCTTCAGAGGTCTGGCTCCATCAGGGACAAGCCGTGTGGCTTCTCCAGCTCCTTAGACGCTGCCATCTTGTCTTGTCTGTTACTCATCGTCTCTGAGACTAACTCCCATGTTATTTG